>JANTPZ010007811.1:0-10344 GCA_025593235.1 Vachellia pachyceras | reverse complement strand
GTAAACGAGAATGAAAACTATCAACTTTCTCATAATTGCATGAAAGAACCCTTTCTCAGTTTTGAATGACGATTCCAGAAATGTGTTCAAAAGTCTTCCATTTCCTCAAAAAAGGATCACAGTGGTTTCTGACCTGTTTTGGTCAACTAGAATCAAATCTATCTGCTTTCAAAGAATTGCTTGGAAACTTCCTCTCTTACTCAGCTTTCCATGGGGATTCAGGAAAACTGGTTTGTTTTTCAAAATTCATCCATTGCCACCAAAAAGGAGCCATAGTGTTTTCTGACCTGTATTGGTAAACGAGAATGAAAACTATTCACTTTCTCATAATTGCATGGAAACTTCCTCTATTGCTCAGTTTTGCATAAGGATTCTAGAAATGTGGTTAGTCTTTCAAAATTCATCTATTTCCTCCAAAAAGGAGTCACAGAGTATTTTTGGCCCGTGGTTGTCAACGAGAATGAAAACTATCAACTTTCTCATAATTACATGAAAACTTCTTCTCTTACTCAGTTTTGAATGAGGATTCTAGACATGTCGTTAGCTTTTAAAAATTCATCCATTTCCACCAGAAAGGACTCGTCGTGTTTTCTTGCCAGTTTTGGTAAACTAGAATGAAAACTATCCAATTTCCACAAAAGGAGCCAAAATGTGATCAGTCTTTCAAAATTCATCCATTCCCTCCAAAAAGGAGCCACAGTGTTTTGTGGCCTGTTTTGGTCAACTAGAATGAAAACTATCCACTTTCTCAGAATTGCTTGGAAACTTCCTCTCTTGCTCAATTTTCCATGAGGATTCCAGAAATGTGGTTAGTAAAAAAATTCATCATTTTCCTCCAAAAAGGAGCCAGTGTTTTTTGGCATGCTTTGCTCGACAAGAATGAAAACTATCCACTTTCTTAGAATTGCATGGAAACTTCATCTCTTGCTCATTTTTCCATGAGGATTCTAGAACTGTGGTTAGTCTTTCAAAATTCATCCATTTCCATCAAAAGGAGCTACAGTGTTTTCTGGCCTGTTTTGGTCCACTAGAATGAAAACTATCCACGTCCTCAGAATTGCATGGAAACTTCGTCTCTTGCTCAGCTTTCCATGTGAATTTCAGAAATGTGGTTAGTTTTTCAAAATTTATCATTTTCCACCACAAAGGAGCCACAATGTTTTCTGCCCATGTTGGTATAAGAAAATGAAAGCTATCGACTTTTTGTGAATAGCATGGAAACTGTTAGTGCAAGATATGACAAAGAGGGGGTGAATTGGTCAAATTAAAATTTAAAACAAATATCACGGAAATGAAATAATGTCACCGAGCAAGAGAAAGGAAAGATGAGCACAGGAGATTTATACTGGTTCGGTCCTTTTGACCTACGTCCAGTCCTCAGAGCACCTCAAAGCTTTTTAATCCACTAATCTGCAATATTCAAGGCTCACCAGCCTTTACAGCGGAGATTCACACTCCCCCTTACAATATGTAATGAATCAGAGTCTCACGCTCTCTGTTTTCTTAACAAAATCTCAACCCAACAAATTCAAGGTCCCAACCTTAAATATCTCACTGGTTTACAATGGATTTGAATGATATAAACTCTCTTCAAAGAGTGGATAATAAATCACTGAAGCTCACTGGTAATAATGAATATAATGACAGAAGGTAGTTGAAACAATAATGGCGTATTGAATTCTCTTTCAGTCGTTATTCTTTCTGTCTTCAATGCTTCTTCATTTATAGTCGTGACTGCATTCAATATCCGTTACTCTGTTGAATATCCATTAGAGAGAAGATTGTGTCTGTTACTCAGAATAATTGCCGTTGGTTGGACTGCCATTAATGCTTTTTGAATGCTCATCTGTCGTTGGTGTAAATCATAAATGCTTGCCTTCATCTCAAACATCCTATTAATGAAAGAACTGAGAAGCATTTATTAGAGCAGGTAACATTTGAAAATTCTAGACACGAAAGAGGAATGTTTTGTAAAAGTATAGGCTTAGCTGTCAGAGCAGTACTGTGTCAGATAAAGTAACACTCAGTTTCATTTAACAATACTCGAGTGATGAGCAATGAAAGCAAGTGAAAACTTGAATTTTTGAAACTTTACTTGAGTTTTAAATTCAATACTTGAGTTTGTAAAACACTTTTTGAAGTTACTCGAGTGTTTGAAAGAAGTATTGCAGAAGTTTTGAAATTGAGGTATAAATACTCGAGTGTTTGAAAGAAGCATTGCAGAAGTTTTGAAATTGAGGTATAAATACTCGAGTGTTGTAATAGTGTACTCGAGTGTTGAAGAACACTTTTAGCTGCTACTTGAGTGTTTAGCAAAAATTTTGAAGTGAACTCTTTTGAAATGTCACAATACTCAAGTATTAAAATCATAGTACTCGAGTGTTGTCACTTTTCTTGCCATTACTTGAGTGTCTTAATGCAAGTGTTGTGTTTGTTTAAAAAGAAAGCCCGATACTTGAGTGTTTAAAGAACAATACTTGAGTGTTGACAACACTTTTATTTTGATACTCAAGTGTTTTGCTTCAAGTGTTGCTCCATGGGTTGAAAAGAAAGCTCAATACTAGAGTGTTGGCAACACTTCCATCACAACTCGAGTGCACTGCTTCAAGTGAGATTTTGAAGTTTGAAAAACAGCTCGATACTCGAGTATTAGAAAATCAATACTCGAGTGTTGCCAATACTTCCATTTGTAACTCGAGTATTCTGCTTCAAGTGTTGAGTAGTTTTTTGAAAATAAGACTCGATACTCGAGTATTACAACACAATACTCGAGTGTTGACAACACTTCAATATCAATACTCGAGTTTCACATAAAAATGTTCAGTTATAAAACATTTTAAGTACCAATACTTGAGTATTTCAAAAACACCACTCGAGTGATGACAACACTTCAACCTTATACTCGAGTGTTTACTGAGTATTGAATCACAGAATTATTTTAACTACAGTACTCGAGTATTTGCATTCACTACTCGAGTATTCTCAACACTTTAAACAATAACTCGAGTGTTGTCTAAAAGTATTGATTTTTAACACTTGAAAAAGGCTCAATACTAGAGTTTCAAAACACAGTACTCGAGTATTCTCAATACTTTCATATAAACTCGATTATTAAGATGCAGAACTTAATCAACAGCAATCTTAGCTCCATGATTCTTGAAATCTTTTTGTTATCAACAAAATATGACATCAAGAGAAACTTCATCTCTTGCTCATTTTTTTATGAGGATTCTAGAAATGTGGTTAGTCTTTCAAAATTCATCCATTTCCACCAAAAAGAGCCAATTGTTTTTTGGCCTGTTTTTGTCAACTAGAATAAAAAATATCCACCTTCTTAGAATTGCATGGAAACTTCCTCTCTTGCTATTGTTTCGATGAGGATTCAAGAAATGTGGTTAGTTTTTCAAAACTCATCCTTCTCCTCTAAAAAGAAGCCACTGAGTTTTTCTGGCCGGTTTTGGTCGACGAGAATGAAGATTATCCACTTTCTCAATTGCATGGAAACTTCCTCTCATGCTCAGTTTAGAATGAGGATTCCAGAAATGTTTCAAAATCTTCCATTTCCACAAAAAAGGGCCACAGTGGTTTCGGACCACTTTCGGTCAACTAGAAACAAAACTATCCACTTTCACAGAATTGCATGGAAACTTCCTCCCTTACTCAGTTTTGCATGAGGATTCCAGAAATGTGGTTAGTCTTTCAAAATCCATCCATTTCCACAAAAAGGAGCCACATTGTTTTCTAGCCTGTTTTGTACACTAGAATGAAAACTGTCCAATTTCTCCGAATTGCATGGAAACTTTCTCTCTTGCTCAGTTTTCCATGAGGATTTCAGAAATGTGGTTAGTTTTTCAAAATTCATTATTTTCTACAACGAAGGAGCCATAGTGTTTATGCCCATTTTGGTAAACGAAAATGAAAGCTATCCACTTTCTCTGAATTGCATGGAAACTTTCACTCTTACTCAGTTTTGAATGATGATTCCAGAAATGTGATTAGTTTTTCAAAATTCTTCTATTTCCCCAAAAAAGGAGCATAGTGCTTTCTAACCTCTTTTAGTCAACTAGAATAAAAACTATCCACTTACTCATAATTGCATGGAAACTTCCTCCCTTTCTCAGTTTTGCATGAGGATTCCAGAAATGTGGTTAGTCTTTCAAAATTCATCATTTTCCACAAAAAATGAGCCACAGTGTTTTCTAGCTTGTTTTGGTCAACTAGAATTAAAACTAACCACTTTCTCATAATTGCATTGAAACTTCCTCTCTTGCTCAGTTTTCCATGAGGACTTCATAAATGTGGTTTTTATTTCAAAATTCATCATTTTCCTCAAAAAATGAGCCACATTGTTTTTTGGCCTGTTTGGTCAACTAGAATACAAACTATCCACATTCTCATAATTGCATGAAAACTTCCTCTCTTGCTCAATTTTGAATGAAGATTTCAGAAATGTGGTTAGTGTTTCAAAATACTTCCATTTCCACAAAAAAGGACCACAGTGTTTTCTGACCCCTTTTGGTCAACTAGAAACAAAACTTTCACAGAATTGCATGGAAACTTCCTCCCTTGCTCAGTTTTGCCTTAGGATTCTAGAAATGTGGTTAGTCTTTCAAAATTCATCCATTTCCACTAAAAAGGAGCCACAGTGTTTTCTAGCATGTTTTGGTCAACTAGAATCAAAACTATCCCCATTCTCATAATTGCATGGAAACTTCCTCTCTTGCTCAGGTTTCCATGAGGATTTCAGAAATGTGGTTACTTTTTCAAAATTCATCCTTTTCCTCCAAAAAGAAGCCACAGAGTTTTTATGGCCGGTTTTGGTCGACGAGAATGAAAATTATCCACTCTCTCATAATTGCATGGAAACTTTCTCTCTTGCTCAGTTTTCCATGAGGATTCCATAAATGTGGTTAGTTTTTCAAAATTCATCCATTTCCTCCAAAAAGTAGCCACAAAGTTTTTCTAGCCTGTATTGATCAACGAGAATGAAAATTATCCACTTTTTAGAATTGTATAGAAACTTCCTCTCTTGCTCAGTTTTCCATGAGGATTCAGAAATGTGGTTATTATTTCAAAATTCATCCTTTTCCTCCAAAATGGAGCCACAGAATTTTTCTGACCAGTTTTGGTCGATGAGAATGAAAACTATCTACTTTCTCAGAATTGCATGGTAACTTAATCACTTGCTCAGTTTTGAAAGAGTATTCTAGAAATGTGGCTAATTTTTCAAAATTCTTCCATTTTGCCAAAAAAATGAGCACTGTGCTTTCTGACCTCTTTTGGTCAACTAGAATCAAAACTATCCACTTTCTTAGAATTGCTTGGAAAGTGTTAGTGTAGGATTTAACCAAGAGGGAGGTGAATTGGTCATTTTAAAAATTAAATTAGAAATCATAGAAATAAAATAATATCACCGAGCAAGGCAAAGAGAAGATGAACACATGAGATTTATACTGATTTGGTCCTTTTGACTTACGTCCAGTTATCAGAGCACCTCTGAGCTTTTCAATCCACTAACCAGCAACAAGGAAGGCTAACAATGCCTTTTCAGCAGGAGATTCACTCCCCCTTACAATATACATTATAACAGAGACTCTCTTACTCTGTTTTACAACTCAAATTTAACCCAACAATATTCAAGGTCCCAACCTTGAATTACTTACAGAAACACAACAAGGATTGACACAATAAAACTCTCTTAATAGAGTGAATAGTCAATACTGAAGCTCACAAGGAATAATGAATATATTGACATAAGGTAGTTACGAAGAGTAATGGTGTATTAAATTCTTTCTCTGTTGTCATCCCATTCTGTCTTCAAAGCTTCTTCATTTATAGCCATGACTATATTCAATATCCGTTACTTTGAGTTTGAATAGCCGTTAGAGCGAAGAGAGTGTCTGTTACTTAGAATAGTTGCACCCGTTGAACTACCATTAATGCATTGAATGCCATTCAACTGTCGATGGCGTAAATCATAAATGCTTGGCTTCAGGCGTCCCTGGCTGTTTAATGAAAGAACTGAGAAGCATTTATTGGAGCAGGTAACGTTTAAAAATTCTAGACATGAAAGAGGAATGTTTCGTAAAAGTCTAGGCATAGCTGTCAGAGCAGTATTGTGTCAGATAAAGTAGCACTCGAGTTACATTTAACAATAATCGAGTGATAAGCAGCAAAAGCAAGTGTAATTTTGAATTTTGAAACTTTACTCAAGTTTTAGATTTAATACTCGAGTTTGCAAAAACTTTGTGAAGTAACTCGAGTGTTTGTTTGAAGTATTGCAGAATTTTTAAAATTGAGGCAGAAATACTCGAGTGTTATAATTTGTGTACTCGGGTGTTGGAAACACTTTCAGCTGCTACTCGAGTGTTTAGGAAAAACTTTGAAGTGAAATATTTTGAAATAGCTTAATACTCGAATGTTCAGAAATAATACTCGAGTGTTGTCACTTCTTTTACCATCACTCGAGTTCCCTAATGGAAATGTTGTGTTTGTTTGAAAATACAGCCCGATACTCGAGTATTTAGAAATCAGTACTCGAGTGTTGACAACATTTTCATTATAAACTCGAGTGTTTTACTTCAAGTGTTGCTCCATGTTTTGAAAAGAGATCTCGATACTTGAGTGTTGTAAACTAGCACTGAGTGTTGGCAACACTTCCATCACAACTCGAGTGTTCTGCTTCAAGTGAAGTGTTGATGTTTGAAAAAGCAACTCGATACTCGAGTGTTGAGAAACAGAACTCGAGTATTGATAGTACTTCATTCCCAATACTCGAGTTTTACATAAAAGTTTTCAGTTATAAACCATTTTTAAGATCCAATACTCGAGTGTTTCAAAAATATCACTCGAGTGTTGTCATTACTTCAACCTTATACTCGAGTTTTCACTGAGAGTATTGAAACACAGAATCATTTTCATTCACGATACTCGAGTGTCTGCCTTCATTACTTGAGTATTCTCATTACTTTCTACAATAACTCGAGTGTTGTCTGAAAGTATTGATTTTTAACACACTAAAAAGCCACAATACTCGAGTTTTAAGACATAATGCTCGAGTATTACCAATACTTTCATACAAACTCGATTATTGAGATGCAGAACTCGAGTGCTCCATTATAAACACTTAGCAACAACACACTGAGCTTCATAATTCCTGAAATCATTTTGTTATCATCAAAATATGGCATCAACATTCTCCCCCATTTTGATAATGATAAAAACTTTTAAAATCAGGATCTAGGAATTGTGAGAGCTAAACTTTCAAAAACCTTAACATCATGAAAGTAAAGAAGACATGTAACTATGAAATCATAATACCATTAATGCATAAACATAAACATCATCAAAGGTCATAAACCATAGATATGAGTCCAGAGAAAAAAAATACAAAGCAAAAACACAAAAACACAAAACATCTGATTTTCTTCTCCCCCTTTTTGGCATCAATCAAATAGGGGGTGAGTGAGGAGGAGAAGGAGCAGGATCAAATGAAGGTTCAGGAACAGAAGTAGGTAATGGAAGGTGCAGAGGGAGCCATGGAGGACACAGGAGGTGCAGGAATAGGCTGAGGCTCGGGATTCAGGATGGAAGATGAGAAATCAATCATAGCCAGCACTGCATCTATGGGAGGATCCTCAGGAGAGTGAGATGGTGGAGGAGGTGAAGGAGCAGAAGTAGATGCCTGATACTCTCAGATGAACTGCTCAATAGACCCTACCCTCCTATCCAGGCTAGTCACTGTGCTCTGCAATGCATCAAACTTTTCCAAAAAGGCATCCCTGAACATGATAAGGTCCTTGGACAAAGATGTGATAGCCACATCTAATGTCCTCCCTGAGAAATAATCCCCTGCTGCCTGAAGAGCATTCTTGAGATATTCCTGTGTCTGAGCCTGAAAAGCTACCATGAAGCCTTCACCCATCCTCCTAAACTCTGTTTCTAAGTAATTCTACAAGGCTGCCGAGCAAATGAGGGAGCAGATGAGTATTGAGGAGGTGCAGAGGACTGGGCCTCATCATGTCCTCGGGATATGGCAGAAGTGGTCTTTCTCTTCTTCTTTGAAGACTGAGGCTGAACACTTACAACATCAATGTTCATCCTGTGGAAATGTTGAGCAGAAAACATGATAGGCTTCTCCACTTTCTCCACAATATACCACACTTGGTGAAGATCAAGAATATGTGATATGATGCATGGGTAAGGCATGGTCATCCTCTTTGAATTACAGAACCTAAATCTCCACAACACAAATTGTCCAATGTTTCTCTTCTCCTTTGCCATGATGGATGCCAGAAAGTGATAGTCTCCGTGAGCCAAGTGGGTGTAATTCTTGCTCTTATTCACTAAACATCTTGAATAGATGTAGTGAATTGTCCTTTGCAGCACAGGCATGGATGATGGATCAAAAAATAAGTTTTCCGGATAAGTCTCCCTAGGCCTCAATAACTCAAACATCTCCTGCTCTGTATGGTTTTCCAACTTTTTCACAAACTCATGGGTGCCAAGATAATCATTTATATCATCAGCAGTGATGCTTATATCTACCCCTCTAATCTTGGTAACCATTGAGTGATGAGTGATCTTTCCTTTATCATCCTTCAAAGAATTTGATTTCATGTTGTTATAGAATATTCTGATCATTTCCGAGGAATATGGTGATCCTACCCGATTAGTACACGTGATTTAACTTTTGATTGTCGTAATGCAATGGAAATGGATCAAAATATTTGTGATTTCCAAAGATTGCACTATAGGGTGCAACCCCAGTTCTCTACAGAGCTATTGTGTACCAATAGTTACTAGCTTGAGATTATGTTTGCGATGCAAATGAAAACCGTTTTTTGATTCAAAATTGCTATGTACCTTAAAGCTAAATAAAAGTAAAACTTGTTTTTGGTATTTTCTATGGTTTGGAAGCAAAAAAACAAGATTAAGACGTAAAAGTATTTGATGAAGGATTTCCTCTTGAAAATGAATTAGGTCTTCATAGTTCGCAAAAGATTAGGGAAAGTATTAGTTTTCGCACTAAGTTTTGTAATAAAACCCAACAACTCGCTAGGTCAGAAATTCCATATAATGAACTCCATTCCATGAAACCCTTTAAAAACAGTTAGTGTATGTACGGAAATCGCAAAGTGAAAAATTCAACTCAAAACAACATTGCCTCTAAAATCAAGCACCATTAGGAAGATAGAAGAGAACAACAAAGATTTCATTGAATAGGTAGGGATGAGACTTCATCCTACCACTTCAAACACAAAACAAGTTCAATACACAAATAATCCAAGTATGGCTCGACCGAGACCAAGTATCTACGTACAAATTACAAGTTCTAACTTAGAAACCAAGTAATCCATAACATAAATACAGATTGAAAACTAATACTCCCCTTTCATAACTTTGAACTCAGACTATCTTCATCTTCAAGAGGATGGGAGATGCTCAGCAACTCATGTGAGGTGGAATCTGTAATATCCATAATTTATATGCTAGCTGAAATAAATGCTAATCCGATAACTAGAGAATGAAAAGGGAAACCAGAGGTAGATAGCTCATAAAGAAAGGAAAGTTATAGTAGGAAGTTGTAAAGTTAGATCTGTCCGTAGAAATTCCAAAATTAAGTATATTTGCCCTAGAGTAATGTGAGGATGGGTTACCTTTAGGAAAGGACCCATATTTCAGTTAATAAAAGACCAAGGGTATAAAGGTATTTCAGTATTAAAAGTAAGGGCAAAATGGTAATTTTGGGAAGATTAGAGAAAGTAAGGGCAAAATGGTAATTTTGGGAAAAGTAGAGAAAGTAAGGGTAAAATGGTAATTATGAGAAAGTGGAAGGGCATTTTGGTCATTTGACAAAGTCAAAAGTCAATTGTTGACTAAAATTTTCAGATGCCCAATAGACAGAGCCCGACTCGCTGATCACAACCACGAAACACGGATTTTCAAAATTCAAACTAGATTTTTATTTATATAATTTTGAAGTGCGAAAAAGGGAAAAATAATTATTTAAGGTACCAGGAGCCCTCCAAAAATATGGAAAAATCTGGTGAATTTTATAGTATTTAATAAAATTATTATCCAGTGTACGATACAGGCTATTTTCCCGAAAGACCCGAAAATCCCCGAAATATAATTATTTCAAAAATTAATTTTTGGACAATCTAGAGGGCATTTTGGAAAAAGGAAAAGGGCTAGAGAATCAGTGAAAAATGTAGTATTTTTCAAGGCCCTAAAAGAATTTTGCTCTCCGATTGTACGTTTTCAGGGATTTTGGACAGGATAAATTAATCCTGTAAAATTTGAGGAAAGTAAAGGGTATTTTGGGGATAATAATTTTGTTAT
>JANTPZ010007809.1:0-15973 GCA_025593235.1 Vachellia pachyceras | reverse complement strand
TCTACCGCGTTTCTAAACAGATCCACTATCTCCTATCTCCCATAGAAATCCAATTTATTTTACAATTTGCATTGCAAACCGGTTCTTATATTTATAACAGAGGCCGTATAACAGTCGTAACACAGGGTTTTATGTCCTGTATATAAAAGTGTAGGCGTTCCAATTTCCCAAAAAAAAACAATTGTACATATTGAATTGGAAAAAACGTTCATGGCGTCTATAATTTGTAAGGATCCTAGAAACTTACCCTGCTTTGATCTTGTTGGTCTTTCTCAGGGCAAGTTCCCTTCCCCCCTCTATAGATATATATATATAGAGAGAGAGAGAGCATATGTAGGGCTTGTTTGGTAAGTCCGTTAGGAGCACGGACACAGATTCCAAGGTAAATATGCGAAAGGAATTTTGTTTCGGTAAGCGCAGGAATGGATTTTGGATGTCCAAATGGGCTATTTAAACAAGCTTGTAAATTGTAATCATAGCAGGTACAATACTACTGCAAGCGTCCTAAAGATGTGAAGGGAAGTGCACACAAGGGGAAGCTGTAAGTTTAGCTAGGAAAGCGACGGACTAAAATTCATGTGCCCAAAGTTGATGATTGTGCACCCAAAATATTAACTTGGACTAGACCAATCCAAAATTTAATCTACATGCATAAGTAAAGATGTGATCCATCTAGTAGTCTTACGATCAAATTTAAGGAGACACGTGAAGTCTTTCCAAAAGTTCAGATATGTTGCTCACATTCATCAAGTGTCAGACTAGACAATTAACGAATTCAGTGACCATCACCCCTAGATCATCAAGAGCCGTTAGGCGAGACGGACACATAATCAAGGGAGTAGACATATTATTTATTTCTGCTCTATTCATTTTGTAATCATCATCTCACACTTTACACACATTCATTACTCACTATTATCTTTCATGAAGCTCTATAACTCTCATATTTCGATTCATTCAAGTTCTTACTGTATTTGAACGGTTTTATCAATAAAACATATGTTGCTTATCTTGTGTTAAGCCAGGTGACTTACTTTCTTTCTCTTTCGTTGTTGGTGGCCTAGATCATGTTTCTAAATTCAACATTTGACTGAAATTTGCTCAATCATGATTATCACCAAAACATTTTTTGCATCTGCCAAATTGAAGCTTAAAAAGAGGGCAAGTGGGAATGAGCCCCCACCCTTATTTATATTATACATGTACCCCTCAAGCTCCAACTTGCAGGTCGCCTACGCATGCAATTTCCAATCATACACCCCTTTCCCTCCACTTGCTTCTTCTAGCGTAAATTCCTATATGAATATTGTTGGAATATACAAGTCCATCATCCGTGAAATAAGACCGAAATCTATTTGGATTGGGATAGAAATACAAATTGATAAATAGTATATGGGCCAATAAAGGTAATTTCCTCTATATTATTTGAATTTTAAATTTTATAAATTAACTACACTAATATACGGGAATTGGGAGTCAGTTTTGGGGCTGTGGAATAACCCCTGAATGGATTTCCATCCGAACTATGGTTCTCTCTCTCTGGATTCTCTCTTCTCGGCACTATTTGCTGTGTAATATAATCGGAATCCGCAATTGATGCTTCGATTCTCACGTGGGTGCTTAATGATTCAATTGATTTCAAGTAAGTCCAAAATCCTACAAATATAATGTCGTAATCCCTACATCATCACTTGCCTATCCATCTTGATTTTTTTCCCTCTTTACCCTAGATTTTTAATTCTATACTTTCACTTGACATTGCCTACTCTTAATTTCCATGGCCAATATTCTTCGGCTGAAAGGTTCCTTCAAAAGAATCCCACGTTTTTTAATTCCACCTTTTCTGTTTGGTCACCTAGCCATACATGATATCACATTTCAGTAACATTGACTCCTGATCGGTCGATTTTATTTATCAATATTTTTTTTATTTTGATCAGGACCATGTATCCAAATTAAAAAGGGAAAAAAAACAGCCATGAGTGAACCGAAGCTTGTTTGGGACCGAATATTCTACACTAGCGAGCGGTCCGAGTCAGTGTTCCTTTTCGGCTGCGGGGCCTCGTTCTAAAACCACGACCGGTTCAATTATTTATATTTATACATATAAAATGGAAAAACAGTGATGACTTATTTAGCACGTGCGTCTCCTCCAATTCGTCCACTTACCTAATCCGCCCCCTTACTGTATACCTTTAATAAAGCGCCACCCTTCCCGGATATATCTAGCTCATTCGATAAACTCACACCCCTCAGACGCTAATTTCACACGTTAATCCTTCAACTCATTTTCCACTTTGTAAACGTGGTAGATAAGTATTTTTATGCAAATCGACATAAATATGTAAAAGAGATTATCACGTTTTACAGAAAAGTAATGTTAAATGTGTCTGTAAACGTTGAGTCAAACAGGCAAACTTTCTAGCTAGACCTGAAAGGTGCTAGACAAATTGGACGAGACCCATGTGATGATGACAGCAATGATCGAATGCTTGGCGTGCTCAGTTCGGTGATATGAACTACGGAAAATAAAAAAATGAGAGAGTTGGATTAGAAGCTAATTAATGGAGTGGGAGGTTACTTGGGGCGAAAGAGATGGGAAAGGGTATATATGCTTTACAGAGAGTCCCAAGTTGGGATCTGGACACCACCTTTTTAACCCACGTTTCGGTGCCTGCCTCTCATGGAGTGTCGCTCCACTCAATTATTCTCATTTCATTATTACCAAACCTATTAGGTATATAATATACATATACATATATATATATATATAGTCGCATTCCATGGTTTTCACCGAAATTGAGGCCCTTGGTGCAGAATACATAATTATGAGTAGTGTAGTAGCAGCTGGGTAGGGCATAGTAGGGAGGTATTACCATGGGTATAAATTTTTGTACACGTAATGACGTGAATTTGCTAGCTTCATGATTGGCAATACAAATGATTCTGCAATTATTGCAGATTTAAGATGTTGACGCAGCTGGAAATAATTTTAAAAGAAAATGGCTCACAAAACTTGCATCCATGATCATCGCCTCCACATATGAAATGCTAAACACAAGATATCAAAATAATAATGATATATAGGTAGGGAGGGAGGGAGTTAGACTAATATAATTAAACACAATAATTGTTTTGCCCCCACGTTATTTGGTTTGATTTGCGAGGCTCTATTTCATTTTATATTCGTAAACCTATTTTAGTCGGTGACAGTAGGGGATTGAGGGGAAAAAATGGAAATAGCACCGACGGAGAACCACAGATCCCTACTTTCACTTTCAACCATCCATACAGCCCGTGGCCGGAAAGAGACCTGCATGTGAGGCGTCCCTTGGTGCCAGAATAAATGGATACTGCTTCTTCTTCATTGAAACTAAAACGATACCTTAGCTTTTGTTGAAATTTAGAATGGACAAACAGTACTGAAGATCTGAAGCTATCAGGCTAAAAGATTCCTGGCAAACTAAAAAAATGATGCCGTCGCAGAGTTTCTGGAGGAATAGAACAGCACCCAATCTTGTTTTCTGTTCGGTCAAATGTTGGCTACATGTATACTTTTGAACCATTCCCATTAACCTGCAGCGTGATGGTGTTTCGTTTTGATAGCTCATCGCCTATCTAATATCTCATGCTTTGTATTAGCGGCTATGACCCTGGTACGACAAGGAACTCGGAAGGGAATAAAAAAGGGGCAGCGAACAAAAGGCGGCGGGGAATCACGGCCAACGTCAAAACCAGAACTATAAAGCAACGAAACACACCTTTTTGAAAAACAAGATGAAGAGAGGTATCCAATCCTAGTACTGTACAAGGTTGGGGGAGAACTAAGAAGATGACGGCAGGGGATGCGTTTCTGCATTAGACTTCTTGTTCAGACAGCGTAACGTTCTATACATTAGGTGATGAATTAGTTAGCTAACACTGTGTCATCGCTGGAATTGAAAATGGAATTCATATTCTATATTTGGTATGATGAAATTGGGAGGTGGAATTAGAAATGGAAATAAAAATGGAATTCAAAATAGGTAGAAATGATTTTCATAATGTAACACATGGAATTGATTTTTTAGCTCCTCATTTTTTTTCATATTTATATTTATGTTTATCTCTATTTCCATCAAAATCAACTACGATCTCCACCTGCATTCCAACTTCCCTCTCGCATAACTCTTTATATGCCATCAATTAAGATATCGGCTCGTCAACATGTGTCGACATATTTTCGGATAACTACTATGTTTTGGTTTGTCATCAGGAGTTTGGTGAGAGTCTGTGCAAGCATGTGTTTAAAATCCCAATCATGTACTAATGCTTGCCCCAAAACTCCGCTCACTTAATTCTTTAATTTTGCGGTCTTACTCCCCCATATTTATTCTGCATTAAGAATAAAAAAATAATAAAAAAACTGGAGGGAAAATATTAGGAATGAATGTCACGGGAAACAGCCATCTAAATCGGGGGTCAACATTTTTGTTGAGAAGCATACAACAATTTTCCATATAGAATATCTCGGCAATGCCATGGCCATGCGGGCACTGGGAGAAAAAAATGCAAGGCGGAAATTTGGATGGGACCAAAATGAATTGTATTTTTCATAACTAGAGAGGTGCATTTATATACGATGTGGGAGTATCGGAATTAAATATCTTTAATGACTAATAATATCTCTTAATAATCATAATTGACTATCAAATAATAAGATCTGATTATACCTTAATTACAATACATTTATAAATAAAAATACATGAATCATAAGAATATTCACACCATATAATATATTTTATAAAAAAATTGTGAATAATAGATTTTATGGATTTCGAGATAAAATTTAAATTTTGAAAGATAATTGTACTTACGAAGTTATCAAAAGGCAAACGAGCCTGAAATGGCGGTGCTACAGTGGATACGCGGTTCACACAATTGTTGAGATGCATAATCCAGTATACATTCAATGCCGTCAAACTTCACTCGGTTTTTAACAGGTCGGAGATACATACTGACAAGGAATAGTCTCGGCCGGCTGCTCTGGACCAATCCCTCTCCTTCATTCAGACCCCCTTCTCCACTTTCAGCATATATCCCAACTCAACTTCCACAGTCACCCCCCAACTATTCTTTCTTACTCATTTTTATTACTGAAATTACAAAATAACAATAATTAAAAAAAAAGCTTAGTCCCATTGGCGGATTTTGACTTTGAACCGGTCTTCTCTTCCGACTCCGCTCGGTCTTCCTCCCTCCCTCCCTAGTCATGACTTCCCTCACTCTCACTCCACCGCCCCTCCCCCCACCAAAAAACCGGGATACTTTGTTTGACCGACTTAAGGCTTGCTCTTGGCCACCAAGAAAACTCTCTCGCTTTCTGTCATGTGGCGGTACTCTTTCTGTTAGGCCCTCCTTATATGATTAAATTATGATGCAATGACCTGCACACTGCGCTTACTTTTCTCACCATTTGTCACGCAACTTCCTCATCCCTCTCCTTCCCCCGGGCCCCCCTCCCTCTGTATATATACACACACGCATACCCCTCTTCACTCTCACTCCATCAATTCATTCATTCATTCATCCAACTCAATTCTCATTCCCTCCTCCTCTCCTTAACTAACTTGCCTTCGCAGTTCAGGCTTGAGACCCGACCACATGGCTCTGGAAGCTCTCCACTCACCCACCGCCGCTCCTACCTCCTTCCCTTTCGAATTGGACTCCAATCTTCACTCCTTGGAGTCATGGACTAAGCGTAAGCGTTCCAAGCGTCTCCGTCTCGACCACCCTTCCTCATCCACCACCGAGGAAGAGTATCTCGCCCTCTGCCTCATCATGCTGGCTCGCGGTGGCTCCGCCGTCTCCCCCACCGCCTCCCACCGCCATGGCTCCCCTCAGGATAATCTCCCCCCGCCTGTGTCTGCGCCGCTCTCCGCTCCAGATCCAACCACTGCCCCCAAACTCGCTTACAAATGCTCTGTTTGCGACAAGGCTTTCTCCTCTTACCAGGCTCTTGGAGGACATAAGGCCAGTCACAGAAAACTCACCGCAGGCGGCGCTCCCGGTGAAGATCAATCCACATCCTCCGCCGTCACGGGTACTTCTGCAAACACCACCGCAACTACATCCAAGGCGGGTGGCAAGTCCCACGAGTGTTCTATCTGCCACAAGTCCTTCCCCACCGGACAGGCCCTGGGAGGTCACAAGCGTTGTCATTACGACGGTGGTGCCGCTGCCGCTTCCGCTGGCGGAGGCAGTAGCGCTGTCACTGCCTCGGAAGGGGTTGGATCCACCCATACCGTTAACCACAGCCACCGGGACTTCGACCTGAACCTTCCCGCTCTGCCCGACTTCTCGGCCAAGTTCCTCGCTCCCGGGGAAGACGAAGTGGAGAGCCCTTTGCCGGTGAAGAGGCCGCGTCTTTTGATGGCGCCCAAAATCGAGGAAGATCACTGAATCAGCACATATTCATATGTTTTGGTCAGAGTCAGATGATTAGGAAGTAGTTAAGATCAAAGTGAATCAAATTCTCAGTTAATTTGTTCTTTTAATTTTTCGTATGTTGGGGGTTTCGGGATTCAATTGTTCCTGTACATACAGTACACGGATCCTATTGGCAGGTCTAGATTCTGTAGTTAGACATCAGTGAAAAAATTCAATTCATTTATTTTAATTGAAAATTCATTCATTTACATCCTCCTTCAGATTCACAAGTCTCTGTTTTCCTTATATCCGATGCCTCAGTGCTGTGGATGCGCCGCCTAACCTACGCCGTGATGAAACAGCAGGTTCGCGTGAACGGTGGGGCAAGCACTGATGCTCATCCACGTTATTGACGGTTTTTACTGTTAGCACAGTGCGCACATCTCCCTTCAGTGTCCAGTGTCCGCCACCACTTCACGCAAAAAGTGTACGCTATCTGCCGTTTCTTCTCTCCCAAAAAAAAAAAAAACCAAGGAAAAAAATATTCGAATTCGAATGCCCAACGCATATTAGCAGAACTTTCTTACGTGTTTTGAAAGATTTTCTTTTGATATGGTCAAATTTATCTTCTATAACAACTTATGTTACCCTTCCCATTTATTTTATAATATCATTTATAACTTTAATTTTTATCACGTAAAATATTATCTTTAGAACCTATTATTTTATTAATATACCATTTGATTTCCATGGAAAAAACAGCAAATAACTAAAATCAGACAAATACTAAAGTAGAAATGACGAGGAGCTGGGGAAACACGAGGATGGTTTAATTTGGCGAGGATAAGGACGAGGTTTCGAACTCTTCCTGGAGCTAAGATGATGGATGAGGAGGACGCGTGGATTTTGGTTATCTTCCAACGCGGACTCTATTAATTTTCAAAGTGCAAGTGACGTGCCGCGTCGTTCAACGGTGGGGTTTGATGGGAAGACGCAGATGCCAGATTCCATGGAACAAGTTACAAGGGGCAATGGATATGATGTGTTTTGAATAATATGTTGAGTGGGAAAAGGAATTCCCAAGTGTGGTTGCTTTTGTGATGTAACATACGTGTCCGAATTCATCTAATATTTCATAGTTATCGCCGGGCCTTTTCCAAATTTTACCCTCTCTGTTACGGGGTCTTAGTTGATAAGCACACCCATATAGGGCGGTCCGTCCGTACCCAAACATTTAAGATTGGAGGCAAAGATCATGGTGTGTTTGGTTGGCAAGGCATGTGCCCAATTTTAGGCCACTTCGTTGTCAGTTGTATAGAAACTAAGCATACATTCTTTTGACATTTTCGACTCCGTCCTTTGCGTGTTCATCAAGAACGTAACCCAATTTCTTATTTTTTTTTTTTTATACTTACGCGTCCTTGGCTTGTTCACACTTAGGGATAGTTATCTATTCGGAATTTCACCATAATTTGGAGTTTGGCCTGTCGACACGCTATTGTGTGGTCCAGTAAAAACTTGAACAAAAAGAGGACTGTGTACACGTTTTGTGATTTTAGCTCATGCGCTCCACAATTTCCACTTCCAGAAGGATTTGCCGATCCATTGGATAGTATTCAAGTGGACAGTATTGGCGTTTCTGTTCCTTTGGTCCATCATGCACTCATAATTGAAGCCGCGTGTTTAAAAAGTTCATTATCACCCCAATCAGAGTTACACACACACATATATATCAGCCAATCTTGGATATTTATTGAGAATCATTGGTTTTGAGTTTATCAAGAGATGAAACAGAGCACGTCACATGAGAATGAAACACTCAAGTCTCCATCCCAAAGCAGGGGCAAGTAGAAGGCCCTCGTACATATGGCATCCACAAATCACGGTGGCCAGAAATATAAAAACAAACGTAAGATGTCTGGATCCAACCTTAATCAAGAATTCAGAAATCAACGAAGGCAAACAGAATGGAATGGTTCCCCTGGCATAAAAGAGGGATGACAGCTGCATCTAGGGTTCGCATGGTATAAACCAACTGGAAGGGAAGAAAGAACCGACTACCGAGGAAGAAGGTAAGGTGGGCTGACGAAGATTCCAAGTTTCTAACACCCAGAAGGAGGGTTGGCATCTTTGGACCCCACAAACACTAGCATGTCCGATTCATTAAGTGCTCAGCTAATTAATAAACCCAAGGATCCGAATGTCTCATATGTAACTGTGACGGCATCCTGATCCGAACAGGTGAATTAAAAAAGGGATTAAATTACTGGTTCACTTGTTTACGGCAGCTCAAAAGTTAGTAAAGATTAAACACTCAGCAAGTTGTTGCCGGGTGAATAATTTGACCCGCAAATCGGAATTGTTCCTCCTTTTCAGTCAGCCGAACTAATATTCAGCTTGCTCGTTGTCTCTGTGCACGCTGGTGTCCAGGTTCTTCGAATCCCGTTGTTGCTTAGGACGGCGCCGTTTTATCCGTCAGGCAACTAAAAAGGAAAGGAAGGGCCACGATTGACGATATACACAACTAACACAAGTATGGCCATCAACGAGTACAGTATTTAAGAAGACACCGCAAATTCACGCTCCATAAAAGCTCGCTTCTCCAATTGGCCTCTTGTTACGCTTATCTAGGGACCAGTTCTCCTCTGCCATTATTATTAAACAAAACGAAAAAAAAAAGTATCCGTATAGTTCCAATAGAACATATTTTTTTGTTTTGTTTGTTTAGAATAACGTTTTCAAAAGCCAAACGTACGTTTAATAGTGTTTTTCTGTAAAACGAGATAATTTTTTTCATATATTTACTTTGACTTATGTAAAAGTACTTCTCTATCGCGTTCTCAAATGAACCCAATATACAATTAGCCACGAGTATCTCATTAGTGGCTAAGCTCAAGTGCTTAACCCGCACAAATTTCGTGGATTCGTAACTGATGAGATGGCAATGGTCTTATTCCCATAGCATGTTTCGTGGATTCATTGTTGTCCCATATCTTCTAAACCAAATTTCAATAAATTACAACGTAGAATCAGAATGCACAGTGTTCACTTTCTGCAATTAACAATTTAACATGCAATGATATTTGATCCTTTTTTTTAATTTTTCCTTGTTCTCTCTCTCTTGATGAGGATAGTGTTTATCTCCGCCCTCGATTATTAAAAATGTTTTGTCAGAAGTTGCAATTTAAATAATGAAAGCCTCATCCACTACATGTTCTGTCGTTTGACGGGTGGGTGTTTCCGTTCTTAATTTAATTTTTAAATAATAAATAACAAAAATGGTCCATGCAATTGTATATCTAACATGGAATTGTGTCCATCATTTTACCCATAAAAAAAAAATTAACATGGCCAAGTTCGAACCCGAGGGAAAACTTGCTCCTTGAAGATTATTCAGTTTTCACCCGATAAATGACTGTATTAATAATTTGTTTTTTTACTAACCAAGAGGCTATTCCATTACGATATAATAAACTGGTATTCAAATCTCTTTAATATCAGCAAGTGTCTTAAATAAAACTGCCTAAAGTAGGAGAATGTACATGTGTTTTGAGGGAAGAAAAGACCGTGGACTCGTGTGGGAACATGGTAGATAAATATTTTTACGTAAGCGAAGATAAATATGTTAAAAAGATTATCTGACTAACTGATACCACACTACATGGTAGAAACAATAAAGACATGAGCAGTAAAGGATGGATATCCTACCTCACTAATAATCTATGATAGGTTTTGGCACCAACGTATATAGTACACTTCTTTCATACAGTGAATAATCAATTTAAAGTCTCCCAACAGTTCGTCATTTATGGCGGTAACTAATTAACGTCGTCAGATGTACAGTTAACTTAAGAGCAGGTTCTTCTTTTTGACGCACAGCCTTCATCAATTAGCGTCCTGTTATTTTACAAACAGTGCTTTCCACGTAGTGATGAAGTGTACGCAGTATATAATATAATCTCGCAATAATTTGGTTTTGAAGAATGGCTTATATCATCATCTTTCTTAATCCTTGCGTTCTGGGGAGTTTCACATCTACCTCAAATTATTTGATAACTTTCCAGCAATCAAAATTGAAGCATCAAGAGTCAGAAAAGTAGAGCGCTTAATTAACCCATGTGACTATTAGCATTAATAAGGAACCGTAGGTCCACTAGATAATTGCATCATTAAGGAAGAAAGAACTACAGTAGTTTGCAACTTATAATTAAAAACTACCACGTGCTTAATTAAATATTCCTAGTCACTTAATCATTCTCTCTCAATCAACAAATGAAGTTGAAATTTATCTCCTTATGCTTCTGCTATAACTATCATCCGCAAGTTCTAAAGCAAACTCGATTTTCCTCCCACACCTTTCCTGTTATAGATGGATATATACGCCCAAATTAATATCATGCACTTCCTGTAGCGTAATCTTCAGATGTCTTGTTGCATAAAAAAGCCTGTGATATTGAGTGGATCTTCCACTATAAACAGATCCTTACCATTTCTGAATTTCCAAGTCGAAATTTCCATTTTGTTGCCCTAAATTCACAGAAACTTGAGAGAAAACCACTTCCATTTTAGTTTTTTTCTTAGACTGCAAGGTACGTCTCAACTTTCTTTATACAAAGTTGAAAGGAAAAATAGTGGCATGAAGGAAGTGTCATGAACTAACATACGGCTTGAAAAATGTTGAACAATAAAACTGCATGCGGGATTTCACGCATTTTCCATTTATCTCTTATTCATATACATTTCACTTCATGCATGAATCCATTATCTTCTGATCAGCAGACTGTATATATCTTGCAAAAAAAGATCAAATGTGACGTCCTACTCAGAGTGACGAACTGATGATAGAATTTGCAGAATCCATATATGGCCTGCTGAATCATTTATAGATCATAACCAGCTTAAGAATAGTTTGAAACTTGATGAACCAGATCTTCCCGATAGAGGTAAACAAGAGGATGCAGATTACCATTTCTTGATGATGCCCCACAGTCGTACAATCATTGAAATCTTTTATTTTTCTTTATCACATTGAAATTTTTGGTTCCGTATTATAGTTGTTGTTATTTGCCATCCTTTTTCTCTTGGGGCAGCAATACTAAATTCTTTTTTAAGACAACGCGAATTGGCGGACATATATTTCAGTTTCAGAGGAAACTTGCAGAAGAAACCATCCCCAGCTCAAATGGGGATTTGAAACTAACTTACCAGCAGAACAATCTATTCCTAAATTAGCAGATTACGCGGTTCCAATTCTACCATAAATACCAATTAACTCGCCCAGCACTTCTCAGGAAAACAACAAAGAAGCCAAATATTCAGTCAACTGATATTCCAATTATCGTGTAGAGAGGACGGTGAGAAAACAGTGAAGATGTTGATTGTCAAGTTACTTCAGATTGTTCTGCTGCTAATTCTCTCTAGCAAATCCACCATAGCAGACAAGGAACGGCAGCACTCTAAAACCACCACATACATTATTCAAATGGACCCATCCAGTACTAAGCCATCTAGTTTCAACGATGAACTCCACTGGTATGCTTCATCACTAAGATCAGCATCTGACTCTGCAGAGATGCTCTATACCTACAAACATGTAATCCAAGGATTCTCCACGAGGCTAACCATTGAAGAAGCAGACTTGCTTAGAGAGCAACCAGGAGTTCTATCTGCCACCCCTGAAACTGTATATCAGCTTCATACTACTCGAACACCAGAGTTTCTTGGATTAGAAAAAGACTGCAGTACTAATTACCTGCCTGCCTCTGAGAAAGAAAGCGAAGTGATTATCGGAGTAATTGACACTGGGGTATGGCCGGAGCTACGAAGCTTTGACGATGCCGGACTTGGGCCAATACCTAGTAGGTGGAAGGGCAAATGTGTGATAGAGAAAGATTTCAACGCATCAAGCTGCAACCGGAAACTTGTGGGTGCAAGATATTTCCTAAAAGGGTATGAAGCAGCTCTGGGTCGGCCCATCAACGAAACCGAAGAATCAAGATCACCGAGGGATACCGAAGGCCATGGAACTCACACCTCCTCTACAGTAGGTGGGTCGATAGTTGCAAGTGCAAGCTTCTTTGGTTATGCTTCTGGGAAAGCAAGAGGAATGGCCCCAAAAGCTAGACTAGCAATTTACAAGGTGTGTTGGAAAATCGGTTGCTCCGAAACTGACATCATTGCTGCAATTGACAAGGCCATCGAGGACGGTGTTAATATCATATCCATGTCTCTTGGGGGTGGCCCAACAGATTATTACAAAGACATTTTGGCAATCGGATCATTTAAAGCCACAGCACGTGGAATATTTGTATCTGCTTCAGCAGGAAATGGTGGTCCCGGCCCAAAAAGTTTGTCTAATCACGCGCCATGGATAACCAGCGTCGGCGCCGGAACCATAGACCGTGACTTCCCAGCCTACGTCAGCCTCGGAAACGGGAAGAATTACACCGGTGCTTCTCTTTCCACTGCCAAACCCTTACCCGATTCTATGTTACCCCTAGTCCATGCAGGTAACGTAAGCAGCCCTCCTTCCGTTTTCTGTGAGGAACACACTTTAATTCCCTCGAAAGTTAAGGGAAAGATCGTGATATGTGAGGAGGGATTACTTGGTAGCGTTAATAAGGGTTTGCAGGTGAACAAAAGTGGTGGGCTTGGGATGATTTTAATCAAAAACAAGGAACAAGGAGAAGAGCTATTTGCCTCTAAACATCTCATTCCCGCTGCTTCTTTGGGTTACAAAGCCGGCAACAAATTAAAGGAGTATGCTTTCTCTGACTCAAATCCCACTGCCACAATTACTTTCGGATTCACCAGGTTACACGTTCAACCATCGCCGATGGTTGCAGCTTTCAGTTCCAGAGGTCCAAATCCCGTAACCCCAGGAATACTCAAACCCGATTTGATTGCACCAGGATTCAACATCCTAGCAGGGTGGACCCACGCTGCTGGACCGGCCGGGAGTGACTATGATACGAGGCGTGTGGACTTCAATATCATTTCTGGGACATCCATGTCTTGTCCTCATGTGAGTGGGTTAGCTGCATTCTTGAAGGGAGCTCACCCAGATTGGAGTCCTGCGATTATAAGATCTGCTCTCATGACTACAGCATACACGACCTACAAAAATGGAACAACCTTACTCGATGTTGCCACTGGGAAACCCGCGACGCCATTTGATTTCGGTGCTGGACACGTGGATCCTGTGGCTGCGCTTGATCCAGGTCTGGTGTATGATACTACCATCGATGACTACCTCAACTTCTTATGTGCCTTGAACTATACTTCACAAAAAATCAAACAAGTCACAGGACAAGACTTTTCCTGCGATTCAAGTAAGAAGTATAGAGTGGAAGATTTGAACTACCCATCTTTTGCCGTCACTATGAAAAGATCTTCAGGCAGAGGAGTTGGGCGAGGTAAACCCGTGACTGTCAAATGCACGAGAATTCTTACTAATGTGGGGGCACCAGGAACTTACAAGGTTTCTGTTTCATCTAAGTGTTCATCGGTGAAGATTGAGGTTGAACCAAAGACACTTTGTTTCAGCAAAATGTACGAGAAGCAGAACTTTACAGTGACATTCACTCCTGCGTCGATGCCTCATGGTATAACCTCCTTTGGTTATCTGGAATGGTCAGATGGGAAACATAAAGTCGTTTCTCCAATTGCCCTTGGCTGGACATGACCAATATCATTTCTGGAGTTCCTATATGAATATTAATACATGGAAAATTACAAAGGCCATGTGGAATATTAACATATATGAATGATGAATTTTAAATTGCATTTAATATCTTCCCAGCTTTATGGTATTTACTTGCTATATTTCACTTGCATATTATCGGGGTTGTAACAGAATTTTGGGCAGTTTGTAAGTACTGCTTTCTGGAATATATTTTGATGCAGTAACCAGTAAATGGGGTTTCTGACATCAAAACGTGTTTGATGCCAGAGTTGATGTTTTGGGCTAAGGATTAATGGACATAGTGTTGATGGGCAACGCTTTTAAAGAGGGATTTCAGCCATAACATATCTCAATGAAATCATCAAAATCTATCTTGATTTAATCTTAAAAAACTATTTTTCCTTCAAAATATCAGTGCATGATCCCAACCACTTCGACTCCAATATTTTTTTCCGGTTCTTCATTCTCATCCGTCCTTATTTTCCCCTTTTTTCCAACTGAAACCATGGGCCTAAAATCCAGTTTTTTAATTTCAGAGTTAATCCAATTATGAGAGTGACGACACCATTAGGAGGATTTAATCTTGGATAAGTCCATGTTCCTTCACACTTATCCTCCATGAATAAGCAGATAAAATAAAGTTTTACACGATCTCAATTATTTTAACGAGAGGAAAAAAACTGACAGGATTGGTTGCTCTGCGCTCAAATCAGTGTTACTGCAACCTAGCTTCAGTGCTGCAATGCATTTTTTTCTCTTTATTTTTTTTGGGGTGATATGCATTTGTTTGATCTACGTTGGCGGCAGTACACTAATTGTCAGAAACACTCGAAGTAACGTTTCCAAATTCTACGATACCATTTTGGGTGATAGGTTATACAAGCAAAGACGCGATAACTTCAAACATATGGTACTAAACAACAAACAACAATAGAACAAACATCATTCAGAGTCCGCCGAAGACTGACAGACAGGGAGGTAGTACGTATCGAGTTGCCAGTATTTGTGTTTCACACCTTCCCAAACTTTTTCTCCCAAACAATCCTTAACAGGCAATGGGATTAATTGTGTGGAATACCCCAAATTCTCTAGTTCAAGAGACACCAGATTGCAGTAAACAACATGGAAAAAGGCATTACTTCCGCAGAGGCCATTGAAGAATGAGTAGATTCCACCAGGCTTCAACAGCACAGGAAGATGTTGATGGAACCCTCTTAGGTCTTCATAATATTCCCCATACGTGTCGAAGAAAATGCCTAAACAAAATACAGATAAATCAACATATCAAACATTTAGAATAAGAGATAAATTAAAGAAAGACTCACCAGGAACTAGAAACACACACACACACACCCCCCACGCAGAGATATAAGATCACGCCTTTCCTAATTCGTAATAGCCAAACAAATGCCGCTTGATAGTATTTCGATGACCAATTATGATGTTCAGAAATAACAGTCCTTGCAAAACATTAGCCATACTCATATTGAAGCATCAAACACAGACAATTCCAGCGAGTAAAACTGTGCAAATATACTGCTAAGACATGATGTTGCAAATAAAAAATTGCAGTTACCATCATATGTTTCAAGCTGAGCCAGAACATCTTGCCAACGACCAAAAACTATCTTCACGTTTTCCTTTTGCCCCCAACCTGTTCGAAGCATGCGTTCATAAACCTCTGGATGGGCCTCAACAATGGTGTGAGTCACAGGTGCATATTGCTGAATGGCTGTATCCACAAGACCCATTCCAAATCCAATATTCAGTATGTGACCACCTCCTGAACAAATAGCTTTAGCATGAGCCTCCATCAATGGCTTCTCCCAAGCCATCATGACAGCCTTGCTATTAGAGTCCATCAGCTTATCTTCACTAAAA
>JANTPZ010007807.1:0-11049 GCA_025593235.1 Vachellia pachyceras | reverse complement strand
TCCCTGAACTGCAGCGATTGCTTGTAGTCACTGATAGCAGTAACAATGACTACCAAGAATATACTAAGTATGATTCCCAGACCATCATACACACCCTTCGGCCACCCTTCAGTGGCAATCCCTACACCGATAGATGCTAAAGCACAGACCATAAGAATGATTAGCGTTAAGTCATGCAATGCTTCCCACACAAACATCAGGAAGGTTCTAGTAGGTTTCTCTTGATAACGATTGGACCCAAAAATCTGTTGCCTGGTATTTACACTGTTTTCACTGACACCTTGATCCATGGAGGAGACAGATAATTTTGATGCAACCCCTTCAACCCCTCCAATCATTCTCAATTTCTTATGATCATGGCTACGGACAATGGAGGCAATGTCATCTGGATTAATACCAAAACCAGCTTCTCTTGCTTCATCTGACAGACTGTAATCAACTCGACCTCCAGCTGCACAACAAAGCCATATGAAAATAATTAGTTTTCAAAGCACTGTGACAGCATGAACTGCGTAACTCTAAAGAGATTAGAGCAAAATACCATCAATAAACTGCAATGCCGCCTTTTGAACATAAAGAGCAATCCGAATCGTTTCCTGACACAGTAAAAAATGTGATGACAATATCAACATGAAAAATTCGTAACACAATTACCGGTCATTCCTACGGTAATTGCTTAAGGAGGGTCAAAACTAAAAGCATAGACCATGTCATTCGAACATGCATAATTACACTACTAATAATATCCTTAATTAAGCAAAATAGATGAGCCTCATCATGTCTAATGCCATTTCATAACTACCCCGTCAGAAGTCATAATTAAAAAATCTGGGCCAAATTTATTTTAAGATCAAATGTTTGTTAAAAGCTTCACAGGTTCTTGAATAAAAAATTTGGAGCATGAGTGGATTTTATTATCTAAGGGAGTGTTAGGTAGTGGTAATGGGAAAAAAACAGCATTCCTTTTCTATGAAGAAAAAGAGAGAGGTACATAATATTCATTTACTTACACTTTTATATATAATTTTTTTTATCTCCTTTCAACTTATAGGGATGGCAAAAACTAACTCTATCCACTGCCCACCCAAAGCTCACATGAATTCTAAAGGATCTCATATGTCAAACTTGTACCTAAATGGAGCTAACTTATTCAATGATATGACGTGCCACTGTCTGATTCACAACCCCATAAGACGCGTCAGGGCTGCGTTCAAGTCATAGAGAGCTGGATGCTATGTTTTGGGGGCTCCACCCCACCCATGTGGCAGTGGCCTAGTTTTCTCTTTTTCTATCTTTCCTTGTTTGTAACCTTAGCTTGCCCTGCTATTCCAAAGAAAGAAAGAAAGAAAGGGAGAGTATTATTCAGGGCGGTCTGAAAGAATTTATGTTATTTGCACTAAAGGCCTAAATGGCCAAATGTCAGACCTAGAAACCAAATTGAAAATAAATTTGTGTGCAAAATAACAATATTCCTTACTTCTAGTTCAGATTTTGATGAGTTATAATCTAATGGCAGTAATCTCATCGTTTCGCACACAAACTTATTTTCACTTTACTAAATTTTCTAGAGAAGTTTCAAAATGGTTTGAGACCCTTTAATGCAAACAAACTTTTTTGGAGGGCCTTGAATGATACTCTCCCCCGAAAAGAAAGCTGGACGCTTTGCACAAATAGGAGCGGTCGCTCACCCACTTGCATTAGTGATAGTTCGATAGAATCGAATTGAAGGGTGTGTGTCAGTCCTCGGATGGAGTGTGGTCTTTTCATATATTTTCATCTAAATTGATTTGCATGGAAATAGATATATAGATATAGATATTGAAAGGAATATCAAAATATATTTGTCAAGTAGATAGAATTGAAATATTATTATTCACCCAAAAAAAAAAAAGAATTGAAATATTAATTTTATTTAATATTTATATTTAACATGTGAAATTACTAACATGCCATCATCTCTTAGCACTAACATGAAAATTGAGGGTAAAACTGGAATTCCATGGATTTTTTAGAATTCTACATGTTATCTCATGAAAATCAAATCCATGAGTTTTGATGAAAATGACTTCCATATGAAAGCCAATTCCACAACCTCCATGTAGTACCAAACAAACTTAATGATGGAAATGAATTTCATTTTCATATTCATCCATCACAATTCCATCATACCACCATAAGATGCCCAATTAGCCAACTCTCTGCATCTCTCCATCATTGTCCCAAGTACCACTCTGACGAGCATAAACTGTTCGAATTAACATTGTAAACTAGTTTTCTAATGTGATATACGATTTACGAGATAAGCATAAAAATAAATTTTGTGGGTGTTCGAGAAAGCTTCTCAACACTTCAAAAGCACGTTCAACAGTATTTTTCCGCAAAACGACATAATCTTCTTCATATATTTACCTCATAAATGGTAAAAGTACTTCTCCACCGCTTTACCAAACGGACTCTTTATCTCAAAGTATCTATACTTTTATTTTTATAACACCATAGCAAGTACGATAAAGTACTTTACCCAGCCAGCTATCTCTGATAAGAACAATACACATTTTCGCTTTCACAGGAAGATATACATGTTTGAAAGAGTGTTTCAGCTCTCCAAACATACGTTTAACAGTATTTTTTGCAAATCAAAATAATATCATTCATATGTATATCTCATAAATCGTAGAAGTACTTCTACACCGTTGTACCAAACAAATCCAATGTGAAACGTAAAAATAGTAAACCCGCGAAACCAAAAAGACAGGACAGCAAACATCTTGGTCCTCCCGAAAAAAGTCAAAATAAGGGTAACGAGTGCGGCAAACGTGACATGTGCGACGCGTCACCGTACAGAAATTTCGAGGAAGTTTCCTCCGTCGTAGCTATCGGATTCAAATGTTCCGCTTTCATAATTTACGTATTTTAATTTCTCAGAGTCTCTGACATCGGGACCCCATCTAGAAATAATTAAAGATAGAAGCCCACCCCCCAATACGTCACATAAACAAATACAAGGAAATACCAGAACTGACAGGATGATAATTTTTGTGGGGGAGATTCCCTCGTACCATCCACCGTCCTCTTATTTTTCTAATTATAGCATAAATATTTCCAAAGATCTAATTTTAATAGTTTTAATTTGATTATTTTTATAATTTAAAACATAATTATATAAAATATCAAATTAGAAGCCTTCAGATATTGATTGAATAAGAGAGAGAGAGAGAGAGTCATCTGCCATGCACTCACATATAAAAATTATGATATCAAACTTACCAATCAGGGATGCTATATATCATAGTGACATATTTTTAATGCACGAAGATATAATACATCGCGTAAAAAGATAAATATATTTAATTCTCAAATTATGAGAAATAAAATTAATTTCAAATTCATACAAATACGCAAATTCTATTATGGTTAAATTTTATTCTTATATTTCAATAAATTTCATATCAGTCAACAATCAAATTAAATGATGACAGAGCCAGCATATGATGTAAGGATAAACTTTTATATTTTTGTTTGTAACCTTGTCAATAAGCTTATAACATGAAAAATACATTTTTAACAAAAACGTAAAATACAAACAAAAAGTGAATTGAGCCAGAACTTACGAGATAAGACAAATTCTCACTTCACCAAAACTAAAATAGTTTACCATTTTTAAAGAGGAGTTATGCAATTCATAATATAATGCTAATAAATTTATCAGATGAAAACTTAACAGCAATATTATTAAATACATTTTTTATTTTTATTACCTTGTCGGGTATTAAACTTCATTGGTCCGTTAAGTTCTTTGGACCGGTAGAGAGTTTATGATCCCAATTTAATATGTGTGAAATTAAAAATCTTACTTCAAAAAAGTTTTTAAAGAAACACAAACAAAATTACCAAAAAAAGAAATTTATTTACAATAAAAAGTTAAAAGTAAGTCTAGCACTTATCAATTTCGGAAATCACGCAAACCAAGACTGATCCAGAGGTTGCCATTGGTCTTGGTCCATCACTGACCACCGGGGAATAGTGGCAATGACTTTTGATTCCATCAGGTCAAATAAGAAGATATGATCGGACGCAAACAAAAAAGAAAAGAAAAGAAAACCTTGCCGCGGAATGCCCTTCGTTCGTTTATTGCCAGAACTTCATTTATCCTCACAGAATTTAAAACTTCATTTCTCACAAACAGGGAGTCAAATAAGTAACCCCTTGTCAAGGAAAACTGAAAGCTCTGGTAGGCTAAATAAATAAACAAATGAGGAAAACTTCTGCTCCCAATTTAGGGGATTTATTAGAGATTAATTAAGTTCACGATCTCTTTTTTCCTTATTAAAAAGGAGAAAAACAGTCTTAGTTCTCTTCTTCTCTCCTTTCCGAGCCAAAGGAGTGAAACGATTTGCTCAACGGTGGATTTTGCTTTTCCTTAAAGGCAGAAACCAGAAGGTATGAACAGTGAATCATTTGTAGGTTATTTTCATTATTATTCTCTCTCTCTGTTGGGGAAACTTTACCCTAGAGATCTATACCTCCACGCAAATCCAACTCTTGAAAACTATAAGCATAAATCTCAAGCCAGGCATATATATTGACTAGCAAAACAAGAGGAAACGGTATAAATCAGGCAAATGGATTGAAACCTGGATTTTCTGCTTCATCCTCTCGGCTTCGGAACGTTTGTCGAGATCGGCGACCATCCGAAACCTTCTGCGAGGGTTCTTGACCAGCCTGACGGCGGATCTCCACCTCCTCATGGCCTCTGTGGATGGATTCTTGGGCTCTAGCTCGAAATCCTTCAACAGATTCTCCATTGTCACCGGGATAAGAGAGGCACAGGTTCCACAGACTCCTCTCTGTTCTCTTCCTCAAAGTTCTTAGCAGGAGTATCGTTTCTGCAGATTTTTCATTAGTGGAGCAAGTAAAATGTAAGTGCGGCATGCGTTCGGAGCAACAAAGAAAAATAGAACATCAGAAAACTATTTATAACCGGGCTTAACTTTGTTTTGCAACGCATTTACGATGGTCCAAACGTGCGTTTCGCACCATTTTTAATATTTATATCATAGACGGTAAAAGCAATTTTCTACCATCTTACTAACCGAATCCCTATCAATAATTTTTTTATTTTTTTTTACCGGACAAATCTATGCTGTAATGGATAATAATGTCATGGGCGGAAATGGGCTCGCTACCGTTCGATAAGATCTAAATGGTCTGGACTAAAAAATTAAAAAAGTTGTCACTTTACAAAAGGATCTACTATTTATAGATAGAATTGCAATTGGCTTGTAAATAAGATAAATAATATTTAATAGTCTCAATAATTTATCAATGAGTCACTTTTAATCATCAATATATTATTTTTATTTGTCATTGATAGGTTTTAAAACTTTTTCAAGATATTACTTCCTTCTACTGAGCCTTTTAATAATTAAATTGAATATAAAAGAAATAGTTAAAGGAGAAATGCAAGCAAAAGGATATGTAAAATAATTTATTTTTATAAATAAATTATTCTAAAACTAATATTTGTGGTTAATAATTTGGTTGATGATTTTGATTTAAAATTAATTTTGTTTTTTAAAATGTGTGATGAGAATATGTAACTAGATAATTTCTAAAAAATATGTTACATGTTTAAGAAAATTAATTTTATTTTTAAATGGTGTAATGAAAACATGGAACGAAATAGTTTATAAAAATAAAATATGATTCATTTTTAAGAAAATTAATCATTTTATTGAGAGATAATAAGATTATATATCAGTATGGATATTGATATCAATGTTAAAAGAAAATATAAGAAATGTCATTAGTCATGAATTGGTTTAACTGACTCATAAAAAATAGCTTTCACTTTAGGAAAAGAAAATTGGGAATGAATTTATAATTCACTTTTTAACATTTATAAATGGCTCCAAATTGAACGTTTAACTCCTCAATCTCAATAGAATTGCCATCTCTTTCTGAAGAGAGATAGAGGAAAAATGTTTGTCGTGTTTGCTATTGCATATACTACTTACTTGTTTTAATATAAGATATAATTTACTATGATCGTTATTTAATTTTAATAATTCAAAGGTATATAAATACACATCTCACAAGTTATCAAAACAATGCCGTTTGCACTTTTTTATTAATGATGCTTTTGATGTTGATGACTAGTATAGTTTAATGATTAAAGAATGGATGGTAGGAATATTTTGCCTACTATTTATCAATTTTGATATTTAGTCAAGAAGAATATTGGTTGATTACTGATCACAATGTCAATGGACACTAGATTTTTTTTTTTTTTTTGACCTGAGACGTTAAACTAATACCATAATATTAATGAAAACCATAAAAAATGTTGGATAAGTATATAATCATTTTATTAGTCATTCAAAATATTGAATAAATATATGTTTTATTTAACATTTAGATAAGCATTATGAGGAATTGAAAATTTAAACCAAGTTATTTTTTTTTTCTAAGCCGACCCATTGACTTTTGGTTTTATCTTTCTGTTTTTGGTTTTTGTGGGACACAGAATCATAATCAGGAACTCGTAAACTCCGTCACGGCATGGATCATCATCGAATGTTCAAAAAAACAAGAACAAAGAATCAAACGCCGGCGCTCAAAGAATCAAAATGCAGCAGCAACAGCAGCAGCAGGTCACCTGTTTTACTTTAATGTGCTTGTTTGGCAACATCGTTACTAAAATGGTGTACGTAAGTCGAGATAAAACCATCTTGAAATCTGTAAAAACCATCTCGAAATCCATAAAAACCATCTTGAAATCCGTAAAACCATCTCGAAATCTACAAAATACCTCGGAATCTGTAAAATCTATTCTCCCAACAGAGTTCCCAAACACACACTTTAATATTTCTTCGTCGCCCTTCCACAACGGTGGCTGTGCATATAATAGAGTATAAATGCAAATCTGAATAACCAACGCGCTTTTGAAAAGTGAACCATTGACTCGCCGTTTCTCTTTCTCATGAACACTTCATCTTTTTGCGACCTCCTTCACCTGATCCTCTCGCTCTCCTTTTTAGCGCAGGCGTAGGATAAGTCGTGAAACTTGGCTGGTTCCTGAATCCAAACTACCTAATTGACACATTGCATTTTCAACGCGGCAGGCCAACAACTATTCTATTCACCTTTTTTTTGCACACAAATTTTAGAAAAGGGTAAGACATCTAACTCATGATTTATTGGATTTGTTCCTACGGACACTGGAGCATAACACTAAAGATCTTATATTCATGGCACTCAAAATTCAATTTATTTTTTTTTGGTGAAATGGCCCAAGCCCAGTTACAGCTTCACTACACTAAGAAACAAAATTCATATCCTATCTTTGTATAAAAAAAATATTCATATCCTATCTTCCTCAAGAATCTGTGAGACTTCCGATGGTAGAGCCTCCCACACTGTATTTCAACACCTCCCATTGTTACTCATCTTAGCCAATCTACCGGTGCAACGATTACCCTCTCTGTAAATGTGCTGCAGTTGGACCTTCAAACGTCTCGATATGATGCATTTTAAGTTATCTTGAAGATGACTATAGCCTGTAAGTTGCCGATTTTCTAGGATCGCTTGGTTAACCGCTTTTGCATCACATTCAGCAATAACTTGGGTGAATCCCATCTCCCAACATAACTCCAATCCCTCGGTAAGCCCAATCATCTCTGATTCCACCCTTGCAATTGGATTGAGAATCCCCTAATCCACTCTGCACAATCTCCCCGTAAGACGTCCCTACAGCCTCCATTTCCACGATCTTCACTCTAACCATCTGTATTTAACTTCACCCAATTCATAGAAGGTAATTCCCATTGAATCCGAACACATTCCTCTCTACATTCACTAAACAAATCATTCCCTCTCTTCAGTCTGCATCTCTCCATAATCTGAGTCGCAATTTATATTCCGTTAGGAGGCACCTCGAAACTCTCTTCATAGACTTGCCCATTCCTCTACTTCCACATCAACCAGCACATAACTATAAACTTCTCCGACCAATTTTCCTCTTCCTTATGACATTTCCTCACCTTTAAATTCTGATTTATCCATTCTGACCATGTCCCCCCAAAATCAATTTATTTTTGTTCCAAGCAAAAGTTATCTTTTTGCTGGGTTGTATCGTATTCAATACATCAAGTGCCATTTGTCAATTTAGAAAACAAGTATGCGAGTGTGACTGCCACCATTTATACTAACAGCAGTGCTTTCACCTTTATGCTTGATGATACAACACCCATCTCTTTGTCTCGCCCTCTGGCTTTGGCACTGAGAAGAGGGCATGAAATGGAGTCTTTTTGAAGGGGGAAACTATTTTCCGGTCAAAATTCTCCTCAATATTTGGATCCCCTCAAGTGAAACTCCATCAATAGTATCTCGATTCATAAAATATTGATCATCAAATCGTGATCTAATTGCTTAGAGTGGCAAGATATAACACTTGCTAAATCTCACCGATCCCTGCACTAAAAAAGACAGAAGGTTTCCACGTTATGATTTTTATATGCTGCAGCCCCACGTTGCTACCCCGCTTCATGCTCCACAAATGGCGTTCCATAAGCACTTAGCACATGTTACTCAATCTTATTACTTTTCTTATTTTATTGCGTAAATTACTGTTAATCTCAACGAATGAAATTAATTATTCCGTAGGCCAAACAAAGGAAATAAATTAATCATTCCGTTTCATGTGATATTGCATTTTATAACCAGATCTCCAGTCCTTCGTTCTCCATGTTATAAAACGACGTCGCATAGGTGCGTGCATGATGGGCCTATGAAGTATATTCAATTTCTGATTGCGTTTTACGTGAGAACCGAAACTGTCGATTGTTTCCACTAATTGAATTTGCAACCGTACTTTGTGTGGAGGAACTTGGATCAGTTAGCAGCTAGCTACGTGAGGAACGCGGATCCAAAAAGCTGATGAAACAACTATTTCTATTTTATTATTATTATTTGTTTGATATAATTAATGGAAGTAGTGTCCCAAGTAAGTTGAACCTGTGCTCCTTTCCTTACCGCCTTATTGCATATACCTAAACCAAAATAAAAAATATCTTGAAATCTGTAAATTCTTCTTAAGTTATGTTCTTTCAGGATTCGTAACTCTTTTCTACGGATTCCTAAACACACAATGCTGTCTCTGTCAACGCTTTTTCGGTTGATTTATTTCACTCTATTGCTGCAGCAAAGTACTTCTTTTAACATATGTTGTTAGAAATATTCCTTTAACCATACACTTTCTCTTGAAACGTGAGGATTATGACCGTAAAGTTCTGAGAGTTGATTTCATGAGGCTCTGCTAGATTTTCTCAGGCACTGCCGCCAAAAGGTTGCTTGGTCGTGCTTGCGCGGTATTTGAAGTCCGAGTTATAAGATAAATAGGCTTGGTTGGATAGTCCGTTTGGGCATCCAAAAGACATTCCTGCGCTTACCGAGACAAAATTCCTTCAACATATTTATCTCGAAATCTGTGCCCGCCTCCCAACGGACTTACCAAACAAGCCTAATATATATTTGCAACTACAAGTTGTTCTACGACCAGCAATCATAATCACTTAAAAAAACACTTTTATGCAAGTATGAGATAAAACTCATCTTATATACGTACTTCGCATTGCATAAGATCATTTGCAGTAAGCTAATCCAAATACCATATGACATATACTAAGATGTCGGCAATGGTTGATTTTGGGGGGAAACATTGAGAAAATCTCAGCTTTCACACCTAGTTGTTGGAGAGTCGAGACAAGAGACTATTCCTGCTGTCGGCAGAACAAAAAAGTTGATACGATGCCCAAAGAATATTTGGGGTTGGGGCCGTTGGAGTTAAACTTCATATATAGCAACCACTATAACTAATTTATATATCCTGTACGTGGTCCCATTCAATTCAGCAACCACTATAACTAATGTATAGCAACCACTCACTTCTTTTGGAATTCGTGGGTTCTTTTTTATTCGATTCATGATCTTTGGTAACGGAGTCTGTGTATCGATGCAAATTGATGAACCAGAGTGATTATGTGGATGCAAATTGCTACAGTGCTTTTTACACGCTTATTCCTTCTGCTCTTTACAATATCCTTGTTAGCTTAGCCCATCGGTATCATTCTCCTTTGGCCATCCAGTATCATTGATCACGCTGAAGCTTTTTCAAACAAATTTCGCAGGATAGGTCAAACAAACCCAAACATTTAATCTGTGGGAACGAAATACAGTATCTCTGACAAGGATTTACATGCGAATGAGACAGCAGAAATGGTAATCAGACCATAGCGCCCAGTGAAAATAGTCAGAGATGATTATATCAAAATCTTTTATACTAACTATCATTTAGTTAACTTTTGTAACAAGATTAAGGAATTAAATAAATTACTTAAAATTATTTATTTACATGCATCATTAAATTATATATCAATTTATAAATAAAGCAAATTAATTTAAAGAAAAATAATAATTATAAATACCTTAAAGTACTTTATTTAACTTCCTTAATCTCTAAATAAAAAATCAACTAAGTTCTATAATTAAACGGAAAGAAAGTAGTAGATCACACCTGAGATGTTATAAATGTTAAGGTGATCTATTAGGCATCCATTGATATGTGAGAGAAGGATAGTTTTGAAATCCCAGCATGATATCTTTAACTTCGTTATTAATTTTTACATGCTCAACCTAGAGAGACCCTTGCTTCCAAATCTATTATAAAATTTAGTACGAATGCTTGTAGATAGAATACAATAACATACTGCAATTTATGTAACCGATACCTCACTTAATGAAACAAGCCTTATTCTTCTTATTGTTGTATGAATGCTGCCACGTACTTTCTATACCTTCATTCTCTGACTGTGCGAAAGGCTACACTCTTGTGATATGAGCAATGAAAGAATTCATTTCCAAACGAGAAACTCCTCCTTCCTCCAATGACTGATGGATAACTTTTTTTAGGTTCATAGCCTTGTTTCTCATCTCATCTCCTTCCTTTGTTGCCATCAATCTTCTCACAGCATTCTTAACAACTGATGCTTT
>JANTPZ010007806.1:0-27264 GCA_025593235.1 Vachellia pachyceras | reverse complement strand
TGAAAGAGATTCACATAGGAATTTGAACCACCCCAATTGGAGTTATATAGAATTAATTATGATTTTTCAAAGTTTAGTCAACATGCTGACAACTTTTGGTTACCATCCGAAATTAAGAGAGAAAGTAACCAAATGTAATTTGTAGGAACTCCAAGGGTAAAAGTAAGCCTTTAGGGCTAATGTGGCCCATTGGGCATTCACTTTTCATGGTTCTAATTATGTTATTAATTCCCTAGGGCCATAAAGTGACAAAGAAAAAGCTATGGTTAGAAGATCAAGGTACTTAAGGAGGAGGCATAGTCTAAAAGGTAGTGAACTTACTTACTTGTATGTGTGTGATGTTTATGTTGTGCATTGATTTGTTGTAAGGCTTTGCTAGATTATGTGAAACATGTATGAATGAATGAAGCTCTGTTTTTATTTTTACTATGGCCATAAGTACATTATACAAAACATTGAGTACGCAGCATTTCATTATGTGAACACGAGCCTATGTAAGGCAAGCCTATCATGCACTAGCATTCATCCTACATGCATTGTTTGTAATGTTTACTACTGGGATTCCTTGAATCTCACCCTCCCCCATTAACCATTTTAGGTACAAGTGCATCTAAGGAGAAAGTTTATGAAGTTTAAAGCAAGGAATTTGTCATGAGCATATATGTAATTATGATGTTATATGTTATGTGAAACCTATGCATGTATGGATGATATATGATAGCCAAGAACTCCTAAATGAATGATCAAACATAATTAAAAGTTGATTAGAAGTTAGGGTTTTAAATGATGAAGTTTGAAAATGAAAAGTTTGACTTTTTATCAAAGTAAAGTCAATCAAACCCCTAACTTTGACCTGTTCCAAAACAGGGTAAATGAATTCCGAATGAGTTGAAATTTTACAGAAAAATAATTGGCATTACAAGATTTAAAACAAGCTAAAGAAAACTGAATTTGGAGTTTTTTACAGAAAGTTATTATGTTCCAAAGATTAAAAAAATCACTGAAAATCTTGGAAAAATGAAAAATTGCCAAATGAACAGTGCTTCTTCACGCATTAAACTATTTCAATTGGGCAAGCTAATGACTTAATGAGTATTTTTCCCTTATAGAGGAACTTATAAGCTTCAAGTAGAAATTGGAAGCACGAAATTTCGATTTTTCTAGAATTAGTTACGAATTTTCAAAGTTGGCCCAAAAATCTGTGAATAGTGATGTGAATAGTAACCCTAAACTTGAAAATTTTATTTTTCACTCTTTGGTTACTCTAAGTCACTAAAGGCCTAAAGATGCTTCCAAATAGATATTTAATGAAGCTAAAGGTAAAGATTAAAGAGTGTCACACAACCCAAGTCACATGCGACTTCAAAATGTTATGAAATGAGGAGCATATAAGAATGTAAGACACAACTCAATTTTCCTATGGAAGAAGAAAATACCCAAGTAAAACTTTTAAATTAAGACAAATTTTAGAGGTCTCCTTATTTGATGACTCCATTGTTGAAGAGTTTCAAAACAAACAATACTACAGAATAGCTCTTAAGATTGTTGTATGGACGTATAAACAGCAGTGGATCTTCCAGCTTATCTCTAATGTTGTACTCATCCTGGTGGCAATAACACCTGCAAATAAATAATTAATCCGAGTCACGTCCGAGGACACTGTCCTTAAGAGCTATTCCGCAACAACTGGCAAGTAAGTTGCGGCACTCCCCAGGATTAAACGGATTCTTCCTGCAAGGACAGGGTGAACAGAGCTAGCGGAAGGTAATAGAACTCAGTAAGGTAGAGAACCAGAGGAGGGAAGAATGATGCTCGAAAGCTTAAGAGCCGTGTTTTGAGAACTTTGGTCTCATGCCCTTTTATAGGCTGCGGATCATAATGGGCACACTTAAACACATTTAATCGCCATTAACTCGTCCATTAATGCACCTTAAGACAATTAAATGGGTGGTTACATAATCATTAACACACTTAATGATAATTAAAAGGACGTTGGTTACAAATACTAAACGCTCATAATGGTCATTAAAGTGACGAATTAATTAGACGAATATTTATTATATGGAGTGCCCAGTACCGCTTTTAACCTACTGATAAATCCATATTTTGCATGAAGAATATTAACCTTTTAGTATGTTATTTGAGCTTTATTGGGTTAATTAAAGGATATTTGTGTTAAAAAGAGATTAAAGGAAGTTGTTGCCAATTTTAAGATATTTTACCACTCTTTAAATCTCTATGCAAGTGCATTTGTGTTAATATGTAGGAATGTTGAAGGATCAAGCCTCTAAATGCTCTCTGTGCCATATGCTTCAGCCAATAGACATTTTGGCTGAAGCCAATAAAGTCCTGATGCTCTCTGTGCTACATGCTTCAGCTAACAGACTTTTTGGCTGAAGCCAGCAAAGATCAATTGCTCTATGTGCCACATGCTTCAGCCAACAGGTTTCTTGGCAGAAGCCAACGTCCGTACAACTGCAATAAACCACGTGTGAAACTAACTGAACAGTGGGCCCAAATAAATCCAACATAATCATTTAGGATTGAACTGAAAAATGAACAGGAAAGCAACAGTAGTTGGAAGCCAATGAAGCATCCTTTTACCCAATCCATCCTTTTATCCAACATGAATCTTTTTACCAAGGGGGCATCGCTTTACCTAGGGGGCATTCACCTTCTGACAAAAAAAAAAGATTTTGCAGAGACTCATCAATTCATTTTCCCACCTTCGAAGAATCATATCCCTTTCCTCAACATTTTCTTTTATTCCTCTATCTTCATCACTCCATTTTTTCTTCTATTCATTCTTTCATCTCTTCCCTTCCATCTACTGAACCTCTCGAAGAAAACCATTCTTCCACTCCTCTCTCACGGACGTAATTGGAGCTCTACTTTCTTTTCCAGATCTGGATCTAGCTTCGTTGTTCTCATTTCTTGGTTTGATCTCAGACCGTCATCTCTTCATCGTCATCTCTGATCTCTTTCTCTACCAGCACATGGTTTCTCATAGATCCACCAGCTCAGATCGGTCAATAACCAAGCTCCAGTAGCCACGATCCTAGATCTGCAGTTTGTCTCCTTCCATACTCACGCCACAACACCAGTTCCAGTTTTGCTATTTTCCTTCATCCATCTTGCTGATGCATTCTGCAGTATGATCAGCCCCTCTCAGACCGCTGCTGTTATTGAATTAATCATATTTTATCTATTAGATTTGTAGCATTTTAGAGGATTTTTGATGATATTAGTGGGCTTTCATTGATATTAATTGCATTAATTATTATTAATTGCAATTACATGAAATTAAAATTAATTATGGATTAATGGTCATACTTTTCATCATTTTTAAATAATTGATCCTAGAATATTTGATGCTACTTGATTCAATTTTCATTTTAGGTACCTTCCAACATCATTTTCACATGTACTTAGTAAATAGAAGAAGGCAACATCATTTTAGGTACCATTCAACATCATTTTCATCCTAGAAGAAGGCAAATAGAAAAGATGATTGAAAAAAATAGTGAAATGCCATATGCATTACATTCCATTACTTAGTAATGTGTAGAAGTGTTGATGATGATATTGAGTAATTGGTCCATCATTTTCACATGTACTTGATTCTATATATGTTTTCATTTGTCTCTATCCATCCATTTGTTTAACCACCATCTCATTCATTGACTTTTCCAATATTACAACCTAATAAAAGACCTATTGATCTATTGGTGCCGTTACTACTAGCGGTGGAGAGCCTAGAACCATTACAAGCATATGGTAGAGTGTGGTTGGATGGATGATTGAGTGAAAAATATCATATTGAGAGAATTAAGCGCAAACACTTAACCTTGTGAGGGTTTCTTAGTTGCATTCATTTTTATTAATCTTTGTATCATTGTTTGGTTCTTTTAGCATGTGGTATGAGCATTTATTGGAAATAAGTGATAAGTCAAAATTACCAATTGTGGTTCTTGATGCTTGCATTTGCTTATTCATTTTTATTTTGGCTCTTGACTTGAAGTAGTTTTGCCCAGGAGTGCAAAAGGCTAAGTGTGAGGGAATTGAATTAATCATATTTTATCTATTAGATTTGTAGCATTTTTAGAGGATTTTTGATGATATTAATGGGCTTTCATTGAAGTTAATTGCATTAATTATTATTAATTGCAATTACATGAAATTAAAATTAATTATGGATCAATGGTCATACTTTTTATCATTTTGTTAAATAATTGATCCTAGAATATTTGATGCTACTTGATTCAATTTTCATTTTAGGTACCTTCCAACATCATTGGGCTAGTTCTAACAATTATCAATTGGACTTAATCCAAGACCATTCCATTAGAGTTGGCCCAAGATATTCACTCGCAGACAAAGGGAAGGAAGCCACTTGGAGCAAGCCTTTTATGCATTCATGAAGCCCACACTATTATTATTGGGATGATTCATTTTTCCTAGGGGAGCAGCCGTCGCCTGGAGGGAGATTAGGTTTCATTCATTTTTGTCTCATCTTGGGCAATTAAAAATCAGCCCCCTGTTCGACCCATTCATTCTTCAACCTTGAATCCATTCATTCCACGCACACAATCCATCAATTCGGAGGCGCCGCATTCACCAAGCCAACAACACGACGCAGAGGGGATTGGAGGGGGAGCAGCCGCCACTGTTGGGGGGGTTTCATCCTTTCTTCATCCCCATCCATTCTCCACCCACAAGACGCCACCACCCATTCATTTATCATCCATTCTGGCATCCGACCACGCTCGCATTCACGCTCGCCGCCACGTCTCCACTACATCTTCGTACCAGCACAAACTCTCATCCATTATTTCTCCATTCAGCCGCCACTTCATCTCCCTGCACATACCACACTCGGCGCTTCCATTCCATAAGCTCTCCTCCTGATTCCTTTATTCATCCAACCCCTGATTCATCTCTGATTCGGTTCCCATGGCTCTTAGAGGACCTGAGACTTGGTATAGTCGTTCTCCTGTAATGGGTACCTGATCACTCTACTCCTTGATGATTTGATGTAGCTTTTCAGAGTTCTTGAGCTAAGAGGGAAGTTTTGGTGTTCCTAATTTTAGTATCCACTCTTTATATATTTTGATTATAGTTTCTAGGTGTCTAGGACTATGATTCATATATATATTTGAGGATTATTACTGGTAAGTGTAATCTAGATATTAATACTTGCATTGGATTTGCACTTAACGAATTGTTAATTATCTTGTGGACATATTTTTCACTATAGTTGATAATTCGTGTTCTTGAAACCCTCAATTTAATTGAAAGTGAGAGGACCTTTGTGAATCTAATGTGAGCTAGCCTCTTAAGACACCTCTAGTGAACTAAAGTAACCTTGGTGGCTAGGCAAATTTTACTAGTGGTGTTGATTAGGGGAAGGTTTCTTCACTAGTCCTTGGCTAGTTAGGTGTAATTGAACTTAATTAATTGGAATTAGGAAGATTGGCTAAGTCATTCATCAAGGAGATTCACTTCATCCATTATCCATTCCATTATAAAAATAAAAAGAAAAAAAATTAGGAATAGTAGCCATTTAGTCTAATTAGATAGATAATGCATGTTTCGCATACTTTTTGGTTAATTTGTTATTTATTCTAGATTACTTAGTAATTCAATATAGGCTTCGCGTAGAGATCGATCTAGGTTAGTTGCCATATATTGCATTTAACTTAGTTTTATTTGATAGCCTCACGACAAGGCTTTATCAATTATCCTCCTAATCTCCATGTCAGGCTGATTTCTTTGCCACCCAAGGAGACATGACGAGCTTGAGCCTTCATCTATCAGGGAGTGCATTTCCTTCCTCATTAAGTCATTCATTTCAGATCAGTTTATGAATTTGGGATGTATTGAATATATTTAAAACATTCTTTTCCTTTGCTAGCTAAATTGTTATAATTAGACCATATGCTCATAGTTTGAATTTCTTGTTCCAGAGTAGCTATTATTACAGTCATTGGCTTGATTAAGGTTTTGATTGATTAATAGTGAATGATTCATGAGTAATGTTGATTGACATTATTTTTGGAAATGGCTGAGTTGTGTGCGTTTAATTCCTTTGTAGAGCTAGTACAAGGAAATCAATGAATAATATTCAATTGAAATCACATAGTTAAAAAGGCAATGATAGCAAAGTCGTAACTCCTTGGGAAGCAATTATACATTGATTCATCCTCTTGCTTCAGTTTGATAGTATCACCTTTAGAGTAAAAGAAAACCAAAAATTAAATATTAGTTACTGTCATCAATACATTTTCTTAATCACACTTTGCTATCTTTTAATCTGATTGATAAGAAAAAAAACAAAATAAATAATAGTGTAGGTAATTCAAATCATTGATAGAATCAGTTTCATCTCCTAACTTGTTGAATTAAATTGCTGACTAATTGCATAGAGACATTCAAGCTCCTTAGAGAATCGACCTTAGGTTGTGCCACTATTTGTATAATCTTGAGAATTAAATTTGGTCTTAAAATGACTATAGATCACCTACGCACAAAAGGGTAGGGGAAATAGCCGGATTTATCTCCAGTGGCCCTTTGTCGTATGTAAACATACTCATCCTCTTAACCCATTTATTGATCCAATATCACATTATAGTATATTTACTTGGATCTCCACAATCCTAAGTCATATGTGACTCTTCCTTTGATACACCCACACACAATATTTACAACATTGATCTCCCCGGCCTCTATCATTTATTTGATCACCCAAGATCAAAGGCGTGGACTATGAATTTGGGGTCAACGTAAAGAACGCCTTCTTCTTCTTCTTCTTCTTCGTAAGGCTATAGGAAAAGAGAAGATCTGCCGGGGTGTATGACAGATGATTCTTTCGGCCAAATGCCTCCAGAGACACAACAACCCACCACACGAGGCATCAATTGGGCAAGCGCCACATCAAAGAAGCAACACAAGGAGCATAGTAGAGGGGGCAAAAGGATACACATTCGTCATAGCAAAACTTCCACGAACAAGCTCATCCACCCCTAGACGAGCGTGCTCACTGATTCACCACGAGTGAGAATCTCAATCGTTGTGGTGAAACGCATGGAAAAGCTGTTACGGAGGCTGGATAGTTCCGCCTCAGACAAACAAGACAAAGGAGGGGAAGATTGAATGGCCGCACTCCTCCTGGTGACACACATAGGGGGCTATGAAACCACTTCTTCCTTAGTGTTGTAGCTGAGAGAATGAGTAGGAGTGGATGAATTGTTGCCCAATGAACTAGACTTGGCAGAAATGCTCTTCACATACACGTCATAATCAGTAGGAGTGCCAGACATGCTTGGCAAGAAAAACTTTGGCCCAAATGCACTGACCCAAATGCCCCTTTTTTGAATTTCAGTCCTATAATGACGGCCTAAAACATGTGGCCCATTCCTTATTGTCTTAGAAGTCTCCAGGCCATAAAAAGAATTCATTATTTATATATATCATGGCCCAATTCAAGATGGCCTAAAACCCGCTGGCCCAATTTTCTTCAAGTGAAATGATGTGTTTTATAACACCTAATTACCTCTTTAACTTCATTAAAGACCACTAATGAACCACCTAATTACCATTACAAGCATTTAAATGACGAAACTAGTGAATTGAAAAATTGTAGGCTGAGTTACTGTTCACTGTTTACTTGATAAATTCTGAAATTTTGGTCGACTTTGAAAATTCATAACTAATTTTAAAAAAATTGAAATTGGGCAATTCAATTATCTAAATGAAGCTTATGAAATTCTCTAAAGAAAAAATGTCAATTTGTCCAATTTCTTATCCAATTAATACAGTTTAATTTGTGAAGTTTTTTTTGTGACAAAGGGCCCAGCCCAAACATTACATTCTCAAATTCCTAATCCATGAGACTCCAAGTCTGTCATCTTCCAGAAGCTGAGAGACTTCCGCTGGTGGAGCATTCCAAACAGTTCTGCGACCTGGTAGAGCACGACTCATTCCTGCAAGTCGATCGGCACAACGGTTTCCTTCTCGAAACACATGTTGAAGTTGGACAATCCAGTTTTTGGACAATAGACTCTTCAATTTATCTTGAAGGTGAGAATATCCTATCAGTTGTCGATTCTCTCTAATAGCCTGCACAATAGCTTCTGCATCACATTCTGCTATAATCTTGGTAAACTCCATTTCCCAGCAAATTTCCAGACCTTTAATAATTCCAATTAATTCTGTTTCCAACGAATCTTTCCCTTGCAGCTGTATGGAGAATCCATTAAGCCATTCTCCACAGTCGCCCCTTATCACTCCCCCACAGCCTCCTCCACATCCAGAGCTCCACCCATCTGTGTTAACCTTACACCAACTTGGAGGGGGAGGTTTCCATTGTACAACGACTTCCTCATTCGTAGGAATACTGAATAAGTCGTTTCTTCTCCTCTGTCTACACACTTCCACAATCTGATGAGCTATTTGGATTCCATTTTGAGGTAATTCATAGTTCTCCTTATGGATTTTCCCATTCCTCCATTTCCAGCTTAACCAACACATGACCAGGAAAATCTCTGGCCAATTTCCTCTTATATCTTGTTCTCTTGATCTCTTCAGGTTCATTCTTATCCACTCCTCCCAAGTTGATCCAAAGAAAGAATCTCGCATACCTGCAGGTATAATATTCCTCCAAATTTGAGTTACATGCCCACAATCTCTTAACGCATGCATTTGACTTTCAGTATGCAGATTACATATGACATATATTCCTCCTCCTCCATCCCATCTTCTAGTTATCTCCTTAGTTGCTAACCTTCTATGTATCATTTGCCAGGTGAAAATCTTCACTCTCTCGGGCACCCATAAATTCCAGATTCGCTTCCATTCAGGTGAGGGTTGCACTTCCTGACTAGATTGTAACCACTTGTAAGCTGATTTTGGACTGAACTTCCTATCCTTGGACAGTTTCCATGTAAATCCTGTTTCCAGGTCCTTATATTCCACATTTTTATGAAAATTTTCCCACATCTTAGAAAGCTCTCTCTATAGCCTCGAGTCACTCTCTTTAACTACTAACTCCTCTGATCCACTTCTTCCTCTTCCATATTTTCCATTTAGGACCTGAACCCATAGGTCATTAGGCCTGGTTTGGATTCGCCATAATGCCTTATACAAAAAGGCCTCATTCATCCTTCTTAAATCCTTAATACCCAATCCCCCCTCCTCCTTTGGTCTACCTATCCTATCCCAGGAAATAGCATGCCATTTATGAATGCGCCTTTCTTCTCCCCATACAAAATTCCTGCTCTCTTTCTCTAATTCATCAATTATTCCTTGAGGAAGTCTGTCATGTTGCATAGGGTATAAAGCCATGGAATTTACCACTGACTTAACCAAGGTAATTCTTCCAACCATAGAAAGACTAGAGACTTTCCAGCCCTGTAATCTTCTTTTGACCCTCTCCACAATACTTCTATATTTCTCTTTTCTACGTTTAGGCATATTCATATTTGCAACTAGATATGGTCGCTTTTTCCTGGCTAACTCTGTGACCTGTCATGTCTTCAAATTCCTGCAAACAATTTAAAACAATTTCAATTTGGTTAGTGTTAGCTTCTGTAAAAAGGACTAGGTCGTCCGCGAACATCATATGAGAAATAATAGGCCCTCTCCGACCTGCCCTCATTCCTTTCCACTTTTTTTCTCTCACTCTATCTAAAATCATATGGGTGAGTTTTTACATGCCAAGGACAAAAAGATAAGGTGATAGAGGATCTCCTTGTCGAAGGCCTCAAGTCGGCTTAAACCCCTGTAGCTTCCTTCCTTGCCAAAGAATTCTTGTCTCCTAATTATCCACGCATGTCATGATTCTTTTAACCATCTCCTGAGGGCAGTTTATCTCTTCCAGAATTTTTTCCAGAAATAGCCCATTCATCCTATCATAGGCCTTCTCCAGGTCTATTTTAATAGCCATAAAACCTTTTTTTGCCTCTTTTCCTTCTCATGGAATGTAACATCTCCTGGACAATTATGATGTTGTCATGAATATTTCTACCAGGAACAAAACTAACCTGGAAAGGAGAGACTAGCTTTGGCATTAGATTTTTCAATCTTTTAACTAGAATCTTGGAAAAGAATTTGTACACTACATTGCATAAAGAGATGGGACAAAACTGATTCGCCCTAATCGGGTTATCAATTTTGGGAATTAAAGTGATAAGGGTTTTGTTCATGACCCTTATTTTCTCAACATTTTCCCACATGCCTCTAACTTCACAGGAAACACTCTCTTCCACAACATCCCAGCACTTCTGAAAAAATATAGCTTGAAAGCCATCTTCCCCTGGAGCTCTCGTTCCTCCTATTGCAAATATCGCTTCTTTAATCTCCTCATTGGATACTTGAGTCATTAACCCATTCCACTATTCCTCCTCTATCTTAGGCCACGAGTGATTAGTCTAACACCAGGGCCTTGAAGGTAATTCTTCATCAAACAGGTTTATAAAATACTGATTCACCAGGTTCTCAACTTCCTCCTCATCTTCTACCCAAGCATTCTGATCATTCTTTAACAAATTCACCCTATTTCTTCTCCTTTCCACCGTTGTTTTAGTGTGATAGTATTTCGTATTACGATCACCATCCTGAAGCCACTGCGTTCTTGCCTTTTGAAACCAAAATACCTCCTCTCTATCAAGAATGACCTCTAATTCAGCTTTAAGCTTCTTTCCTAACTCTTTCCAATAGAGACTGGGATTGATCTGTTCTCTGTTCTGAACTCTTTCAATTTCTCTCAACAGTTCTCTTTTCTTCCCCCTCAAGTGCCCAGACGAATGAGTATTCCAGTGGAAAAGATTAGGGACCAGATCGCGAAGTTCATCCCTAATTGGTTTTCCACCATCCCAGTTTCTACGAATCATTTTGCTGAAATCCTCATGTTTTAACCACATAGCTTCAAATCTAAACGGTCAATTAACTTTCTGATTCCTTTTCCCATTTAGATGTATGCACAGGGGATGATGATCCGATTGTATTCTTGTGCCAATTCCGACCACAGCATCAGCATAGAGATTTCTCCAATCTGAATTACATAAGGCTCTATCCAGTTTCTTATAAAGCCTTCCAGTGTACCCTACTTTAGGCCCTTTCCAGGTATACCTTGGCCCCTCAGAACCTATGTCTAACAGATTACAATTTTCAATATTGTCACGGAATCTGTCACACTTCCTCATATTAGGGGCTACACCTCCAATTTGCTCCTCATTACCTTTTATGTCATTAAAATCCCCACCAAGGAGCCAAGGTCCATCCATTCCTTTAGAGATAACCTCCATAAGACTCCAAAATTCCTTCCTTTTTTTTCCCTAGGACTTGCATAAATAGAAGAGAAATACCACTTTCTTTGACTTAGACCATTAACTTTACAATGGATAAACTGTTTATCCATTATTAAAGGTTGAATAGTTATGTTTTCATCCTTCCACAGAATCCATATTCCCCCTGATATCCCCTGAGCCTCTGCTGTTATGTTATGGCTAAAACCCAACCTTTTGATTATTTGTTGAGCTTTTTCCCCACTACATCTTGTTTCAACTAAAACCACTATTTTTGGCTTCCAATTTTGACAAACTTCCTTTAGAGCAAGGCCGAAAGCTTTTCCGGCCGCCCCTCTAACATTCCAAACAAGAATCATCATTAAAACTTGGAAATCAAACAGTAACATGACACTTACTGATCAATTCCATCTGGGAAATCCTCCTGAGCTGAGATCTCCCTTCTCTCTTTACTGCCCCTTTCAACAGTCACTTCTCTTCTTCTGCTGGATCCATAACTTCCATTCCAATCATTGGATCAAGGGGTTTTTCTTCTTCCATTTCCATCCTCTCGCTTTCTATATCTGTCATCCATCCTTGTATTCTTTCCTCACTTCTATCTCTTTCTTTATTGTGGAGATTTCCTCCTTCCATATGATTCTTCAAGCCCACCTCAAAATGGCCCATTTCATTTCTCTTAGCCTCCTTCTCTGCCTCTCCTTCTTTTCTTATTTTCGAGCCCATGCTTTGGGCCTTAGGCAGGCCCAACTTTTCTCCTTTAGGATCCACTTCAGCTCCTTCTGTCACTTTTAATTAGTGTCCGCCCTCTCCCCTTAAGTTTCTCCCCTCTCTCCTATCTAATCCAGTACTACTTTTCCTCTTTTCTGACTCTTGTACCTCCATAGTTGACTTAATCACCTGCTCCCTTTCTGTCACCTCCTTTTTCCCTTTGCCACCTCCTTTCTCTTTCCTTTTTATCTCTTCCCGATGCACTTCATTTGATATCTCCCTCGAAGGTTTTCTGATTGTACCTTCTGAGCTTTCCCCCATCTACCACTCCATCCAGTATAGCAAATCGAGACTCACTTCCTGATCTTCTCTCTCCAGTGCTGTCCTTCTTTTTTGACTCTCCCAGATTCCAGTTCTTCTGCGCCGACCTACGCCCCTTTCTAGACTCTTGCACTATCATCCACTTCCTATAGGTACTACCCTCATATTCCTCTTCCCTTGGACAACTCTGTTTCACCGGCGTAAACTTTTTGGTTAATCTGCGTTACTTCCTCCACTCTATCTCCCTCTTGTTTCTTCTGTAAACATTGCTCCAGATTGTGCCCAAACTTTCCGCAACAGAAGAAAATCATGTGTAATCCTTCGTATTCAATTTTCAACCTGTTTTCATCCACCATGTAAGCTGGTAACAGGGGAGCATTCAAGTCCACCTCCACACACATTCTAGCATACATTGTTATGGCTTTAGTATATGTCATCTCATCAACTTTAATTGCTTTTCCTATCAGATTTCCCAGCGCATAGAAAAATTTCTTGTCATAATAATCCACTAGGAGTTTTGGAAGTTTAACCCATATCGCCACTCTGTTTAGCCTTTCATTCCAGGGGTCAAAGTTCCTCTTCCACATTTGCACTGTTAGGTAATGGTTTTGAATCAGCCATGGTCCTCCTTCCAATGCGAAGAAATAGTCCTCCATATTGGAAAATGAAGCTAACATGAAACCATTTCCAATTTCATTTAGCTCTACCTTTCCGGATTTACCCCACATAGCTTGAACTTTCTTTCTCATTTGCATGAACCCGATAGTTCCTCCCAGCAACTTGACTATTAGCGTGCTCTGCCAGACCTCTCCAATCTCTGTTTCTCATCCTCCGAGAACACCAGCTCAGGACCCTTATCACTCTTCTTTATGGTTATGTCTTTCATCGCCTCATCTTCATCTTCAAGCAACAGATTCCCGTCCCAAACTTCCTCTGCTTTATTTCTTCTCTCATCTTCTTTTTCTCTATTCGACTTAGGCCTCAGAGCTTCTCTATATGACAGCAAACCTACTCGACCCCCATTATTGTGATTGTCAAGATCTATAATCCATTCCTCCTCCCTCGGCTTTAACGATACTTCCCCAGAAAACCTTCCATCTACACGCTGCACTTTTCCTCTTGATTCAACATTATGATTGCAAGTGTTGACCTCAGAAAGCAGATATCCTCTTCACCTATCAATTCTACCCCACTAACATTCCTTTGAATAGCCGGAGGCCGATCAGGGGGATGTTCACTGGGATCGGAGACTGTCAAAGGCATGGCTAGCTAACTCAGATTCTCTCACTCTTCTCAAGGCAGATTCTCTCACTCTTCTCAAGGCTAGCTAAACCCTGGCAGCTCTGGTTATTAATCTTCTGAGAGATAGTAATTTTTCACTTTTCATATTTTTCTCTCAACTTTGAAATGCCATAACTTTTTATACAAATTTCCAAATTTAGTAAACTTAATCTCATCATAAAGCTTATCATATGAACTATTTTACTGAAAAGTTTCAAATTAATTAACTTTATTTACTATTTTTTTAAACCTTATCATATCTGCATGCGATTATCCACATATCAAACATGTATAGGTTTACGTTACATTAATCCCAAAAACCCACATGAAACATTTAACATAAAATCATAACTTGTCATAACATCATTGAGTTCATAAAGCTTCCGCTACGTACTCATCCAACTTCTTGCCTTTATCCTTACTTGCATTTAGACCTATGGAATATTATTTTGGGAGGATGAGATTTCAAAGAAATCCTCGTAACAAAAACACTAACACATTCACCAAATATACATGATTATTATTTATTATTTGGCTAAGTATGCATGAACATGTGATACTCATATTTTCAAATACTTTACGCATAACCATGACATAAACAATAAAACACAAATCATTAGCAATAATTATATTAACATACAATAAACAATCATCAATGCCAATATTAATGTAGGGTTAGTAACTCTTGCTATCTTGATTCTTTAATTTTTTTTTTCTTGCGACTTTGTAACTTCCCTCTTGCTTTTCAAATTCTTGCCTTGGCAATTTGACTTCCTGCATATAATATAATGCAATAGGCATCAATATTGAGTCATTACCAAGCCTTGAAACTTATCAAAACTATCCAAAACCCTTCTTGCAGCTTAAAAGCCCTAAAGACCTTAATGCCTCCAAAATCATTCTCTCATTTCTACCCTAGACAATTTTACATTTTAAATCCAATGGAAGCTTAAAATCATCAAAAACTCATTCCTTCCCTATGAACCAAGTCTGGCAACAATCCACATAAATAGGGAAAAATAATTTTTCAAACTTTATTTTCATGAAGTGCATATTCTTGTTCCTTGACCATTTCTCATGCATTATGAAGCTCAAAAAACCCCTTCCCATGCTCATGAAAAATTGGACAGCATGTCCCCCAAGGTTTGAAAAGCAAAAATCTACATACATCATCAACCAACGCTAAACACACATCAATCAACTCCACAACTTGCATGGAGCACTTTCCTACATATTATTTCTTCTAAATCCTTCTCTTCCTCACTTCTCTCTCTAAAATCCAAAATTTAAGCAGCCAATATTCCTTGAAAACCATGAAACTAAGCCCATAGAATTGAAGAGAAAGGTCTAGGGAGAACCAAATTGTCTAGCTAGCAAGGCAACTAGAAAACATTTTGATATAGGAACTAGAGTTGAAAATCCATTGGTTTTGGTCCATTATGATATATGCGATCCTATGAGGGCTAGGCACGGAGCTTGGTACTTTATTACCTTTACTAATGACTTTTCACGATATGGTCACGTCTATTTGATCTCACATGAGTCTGAAGTAATAGAGTGTTTTAGACAATACATGAATGAGGTAGAGAATCAAATGGAATTAGAATAAAAGTATTACGTACTGACCGAGGTCGTGAATACTTATCCGATTAGTTCAAAGAGCTCTGTGAAGAAAAAAGGGATAATTAGGCAACTAACTATCCCTGGCACTTTGCGGCAAAATGGAGTGCCTAAAAGAAGAAATAGAACTCTTCTAGACATGGTTAAGTTGATGATGGCTCAAGCAAACCTACCAATTTCGTATTGGAATGATGCTTTATAAACAGTAGCCGTCATGCTTAATCGTGTACCCTCAAAAGCAGTTACTTCCATACCCTATGAGTTATGGACGAAACGCAAGCCAGATCTAAGTATCTTAAGACCCTGGGGGTCGCTACATACGTCCATGACGATTCCCATAAGTATAGGAAGTTGTGTCCTAGAGGAAAGAAATGTATCTTTAAAAGATACTCAAAAGAATCCAAATGATACGTTTTCATTGGTGAAAACAAAGATGGAACGGTAATTGAGATTGAATCAAGGGATGCCGTATTTTTGGAAAGTGAATTTCCTGGCAGAGGAGATATAGATTGAACAGTATCTCTTTATGAGAGACAAAAACAAGGTAGTGCAGATCAATCTAATGATCCCCAATCATCTCAATATATCGATCTGAGTGGGAGATTAAAAGACTTAGAAAGGCCTTTACAAAGGTCGGGATAAAAGAAACGAAAAAGACAAGAGGTCTCTACAAGAAAGAGTGACAAGGGAAATGTACTAAAAATGCGCTTCCCAATAGAGGGGGAAGCACTCATGGTCACTCCGGACAGTGATGATGAGCCACGTTCTGTACAAGAAGCCTTGTTGTGCCCTGCCAAAAATGAATGGATGAAGAGATTGATTCAATGAAAAAGAATCAAGTCTGGGAACTTGTTGATCTATCAAAAGGTCAAAAGGCAATTGGGAATAATTGTGTTATCAAAATAAAACGAAAAGTGGATGGATCAATTGATAAGTATAAGACACGTCTGGTAGCGAAGGGGTACACACAACAGGAAGGTATCGATTACGAGGATACCTTCTTACCTGTTGTATGCTTTAATTCCATAAGATTGATTCTAGCAATAGTAAATAGTTTAGATTTGGAGTTACATCAAATAGATATGAAAACTGCATTTCTAAACGGAGACTTGGATGAAGAAATCTATATGGAACAACCATTAGGTTTCGTAAAGAAAGGTTCAAAGAGGAAAGTTTGTAAGCTCAAAAGGTCCATTTATAGACTGAAGCAATCAGCCAAATAGTGGTACTTGAGGTTCCACAGAGCGATAACATCATACAATTTTGAGATGATTAAAGAAGACCACTGCGTCTACATTAAGCGGTTTGATGATAACTTTGTGATGTTGTCATTATATGTAGACGATATACTATTGGTCAGAAATAGCCTGAATTCGATCTTAGCTGTTAATGAATAGTTGTCATCGAATTTTGAGATGAAGAAAGACATGGGAAAAGCAGAATATATACTTGGAGTTAAAATCCAAAGGGATCGCTCAAAGAGAATTCTATCTCTTTCACAAGAGAATTACGTTAAGAAAATTCTCAAGCGATTTAATATGAAAGACTGCAATCCCTTAGACACCCCGGTAGCTATTGGAGTTAGCTTGTATCTTGAAATGTGTCCCAAGACTGAATCAGCTAAGAAGAGAATGGAAAGAGTTCCTTATGCTAGTGCTGTTAGAAGTCTAATGTATGCAATGATGTGTACAAGACCATATATTTGTTTCGCAGTTGGACCGATAAGTAGGTTCCAGTCAAATCCTAATGAACAGCATTAGAAAGCTGTGAAAAGGATTCTGCGATACTTAAAGGGCACAACGAATTATGCACTAACTTATCAAGGAAACGAATTGCGGCTTCTTGGATTCTCTAACACTGAAGTAGGCGGAGACGAAGTTGAATGAAGGTCAACTTCAGGTTATACCTTCTTGCTAAATCATGGCGTCATAAGTTGGAGTAGCAAGAAACAGACGTGCATAGGCCTGTATTCAATGGAAGCTGAGTTTGTGGCTTGCACTGTGGTAGTGCAAGAGGTTATATGGCTGAAAAGGTTTATTGAACACCTTGGATTTGAAAATGAGAGTATAACTTGTTCGCCTTCTAGCTTACCGCAAGCGTACGGGTCGCAAGTAGTATAAAAATATCGTTCCCACGAGGACTAACGTATAAACGAGATAATCAATGCAATTATGCGATTAATTAGGTTGAGTGAATCAATTGAGTGATAATATCCTAAAGTTCTACCAAATTCACGAAAATTAACAATAAGATGAGAAAAACAGACTAGAGTTTTAATTCAACGATGAGAAATGCCTAGGATTATTTTTCACCAATGCAGTTCATGAAAATCAAATACATACAACTCTATTAGTGATTAAATGACATAATATGTTTGTCTGAGGTTCAAAAAGCAATTGATTAAGCTTTCTCAAGTCATAACCAAATTAATATCCTCATTTAACATGCACAATCTCTTGCTACAGTCAAAGGAAAATAATCATTACGCAACAACCTTAATATGACAATGCTAGGTTAATAACTATATCTCTATGTTACTAACAAACCATCCATTTGATTATTTAAACTTCAAGTCTAGCATAATTTTATCTAAGTCCTACAATTAAATTAACTCTCTCAAACTTAACTTAATTGGACAAATCAATCTAAGTGGTTGCCAATCACTTAGAAGCATTAAGCACAAGATAACATTAACATATAATTGTCACTAATCACCAAAGAGAGTATTATTCAATCTCAATCCATGCAAAGGTTCAAAATAATCCTAGAACAAAGCACTTAGCCACTAAACATTTGAAACACAAGAGCAAAGCATTGAGGAATTTAATTCAAAGAGAGGATAAAGGGAATTAGGAAAAATGAGCACCCAAACACTGCCTTATGCTTCCTTCTCTTCCTTTTTCTCTCGCTGACGAAATGCTCTCTCGTGGTCGACGCCTACAGCTCCACCCGATGCTCTCTGGTTCTTCTTCCAGCTGCAGCCGAAAGCTATAATGTGTGTGTCTCTCTACTGCTGTTCGCCGAAAACTGTTTTAGCAGCTCCAAAACCAAGCAAAACTCCAGCGCCGCCAACACTCTCGGATCCCCTTTTTTCTCCTGTTGTTTCTCAGATCAGCCGCATTTTTTGCTTTTGCTGTTAGGGTTTCAATTGTTTTTGTTCACCAGCTCCAGGTTTCTCCAAATGACGCCGTCAGCCTCATGTGATGCAGAGTGTTCAGCTTCTTCCTTCCAAACGGCGTAGTCTCAGTCTCAGCAAAATGTTCAGAGTGGTCAGCTCCTGCCTTAAACGACGCCGTCAGATTCCTTGCCTCATGTGGCTGCCAATTTTAACATGCTAATAGATAATATACTAATACTAATAATAAGAAATAATAGAATAATAAAAACCAAAATATTTTATTCTTTCCTTTAATTCTAAATATTTCTAAAATTATTATATTTGCAATAAAATCCCTAACTCATGTGATAAATCCATATCTTATCAAAATCTTTATTAAACCTTTTAATTTTGCATTAATAACTCCCCAAATATAACAAAAATATATCTCCAATTGTAGTAAAAATGGGGAGTTATCAGAGTACAAATCCAGTGTTAATATATTATGATAATACTGCAGCCATAGCCTACACAAAAGACCCCAAATATCATAGCAAGACAAAGCACATTGATATTAAGTATAACTTTGTGAGAGATTATATAGCACATAAAGTGATTAATATACAACACATTTCGACCAAGAGTGTGGTTACAGATCCCCTGACTAAACCAATAGCCAAAGAAATGTTTAAGAAACATGTAAGGGCCATTGGTATGCACAAAAATGTAAAATTACAAACACTGTATATTGAATTTGTGATTAAATTCATGTGTCTGTGTATAAATATACAATGTCTAGTATGTCGTACAGGAAGATGAGGTAGGCTCTCTCACACGAGCTACCGCCTTTGATACTCAGGAAGAGTATACAAAGATAAGACATTTGTATTCACCAGTAAGGCAGCAGGAATACTGATATGGTAGAGAAGAAATACAAAATTATGTCGCCTCGACAATAGTGTAGCATGTCGAGATGAGATCCAATTTATATACGTATAAAATATGGATCGAATCATGGGGATCCGAATGTCAGATATGATTAGTTTTGATGATGTCAAATATAATAGAGCAAAAAGTTTTCATAATCCATATTGATTTGATAAAGGTTTTTATAATGCATATTGACTTTCTAACATTTGAGTATTCTTTTCAATTAAAAGATGATGTGGTTAAATGATTCAATTTAAATGTTAAAATGTTTTAAATAGATGTTTCATCATCATACATTGAGTTAACAGTCATCTAAACTTCATTTAGATGCTCAAAACCATTTCTTGAAGATAAGAATCGATTGTGATGAGTTTCTGGAGCTTCCTGAAGCTAAACGTGAAGTAAAGTGTCAAATATCGAGTCCTGGGTTATCAAAAACTCAAGTTTCAACCTCAGACTCAAAACTCGAGTTCTGACGTCATCAGAACTCGAGTTTCAGCCTCTCTGTTTTCTATCAACTCGATATATGTCTGGTATTTTGATCATATCTCTTAAACCACAACTCTAATTAATGTGAAACCAATTTCATATGAAACTAGACTCAAAATTCGGTTCATAGACACTAAAAACAGCATCAAATCATTTCATATGAAGGAGATATAATTTTCGAAAGTTGGTAGTCGAATTTAAAGCTTTATCACTGACCTTTACTTATTGTATCTATCATAACTTTCTTTATATAACAGATTTGTAACTTATTCTTGTTGAATATGAAAGTATACATACAGGGCTTTCCATTGATATATTATTTGTAAGGTTTGGAGTTGAATTGAAAGAGTTATGGGCATTGCAAGATGAGATATGTGCTGAAAGCTGATTGTGACCTGTGCAAGTTCAACCCATGAAGTAAAACTCGAGTTCTACATTTACAAAACTTGAGTGTCATGATCTAGATGGCATTTTTTCATAATAGAATCAATAAAATTTGAGGCATAGCTTGAGGAAACTCGAGTTGCATCTCATGGCTCATAAAACTCGAGTTCCATATTTCCAAAACTTGAGTCTCGGGCTTCTGAACTGCTTTTATAAAACTCGAGTTCCAAAATTTCAAAACTCAAGTTTCACAACTATATCACAAAACTGGAAGTTTTGACTTAGAGTTTTATAGAACTCGAGTCCTGAGATTTTCCAAACTCGAGTCCCATGCTTTTCAAATTATCTTCAGTTCAAAGACTTGATGTTCAAACTCGAATCTTCATTGGAAGTTTTCAAAACTAGAGTTACTGAGATTCTGAACTCGAGTGTCAAGGACCTTTTCAACTGAACAGCTTTTCACACGTTTTAGAACTCAAGTCCTTCTTTCTTCAAACTTGAAGTTTCACAACTACAACTCAAAACTTGATTTCAAAACTTCAAGCTTCAAAAAAAGTTTTCAAACTATCTTTCAGAACTTTCATTGCAAACTCGAGTTATGTTTATAAAAACTGAAAGTTTCACTACTGAGCTATTAAATTCAATGTTATTGAGATATTCAAAACTCAAGTTCCTTATTTTCTGATAGAGCTTTTGACACAGTTAGCCTATCATCTACCGAAGCTTTCCGTTTTCATGCTTAGCATATTTTAAATTCCACCTGCTCTAATAAATGCTTTTTAGCTCTTTCATTAAAAATATCAGATTATCTGAGGAATGAATCAGAGCTTCCGCCGCCGACAGCTGAACAACAGAAGTATTAATGACAGACGAACAAACATAGCGGCTGTGAGTAACAGTTACAAACTTCTCTCTAACGGGCATTCAGACTCTGTGTAATGGCTATTGAATTTAGTCTCGACTATAAATCAAGAAGCTTTAAAGAAAAAAAATAGAAGACGATGAAGAACGAACTTAATACGCTGTTATTCTCTGTCACTACTTTCTGTCATTTTGTTCATAATTTCTGTGAGCTTCAGTGTTTATCTATCTACTCTTTCCAGAGAGTGAATATTGATATTTCTCATTGTATTCCTGTGAGAAACTCAAGGTTGGGACCTTGAGGTTGTTGGGCTGAGTTGAGACGGAAAAACAGAGTGTGTGTGACTCTGTTTTCGTGTAAAGAGTGAGGGGGAGCGAGAATCCCTGTTGTAAAGGCTCGGTGGGCCTAGTTGTGATTGATTAGTGGATTGGAACTCTCAGAGGTGCTCTGAGGACTGGACGTAGGTCAGGTGGACCGAACCAGTATAAATCGCTCGTGTTCATCTCTCTCTGCTTTATCGGTGACTTTGTTTTAATTCTGCATTTGTGATTTTAATTTTTAAATCTGACCAATTCACCCCCTCTTGGTCAAATCCTACACTAACATCGCTCCCATGATGCCTGTTACCAGACAACAAATTCTTCAATACTGACGTCACATGAGATATGAGAGGAAGAAGAATTTGGGTTTAGATGTTGGGAACATCTAGACTAAAAGTCTGTACGGTGTTAATGATAAGTATCAAAATGACGTACGCTCTTATAGTATAAGAGAAACACCGTAGCATGTAATTCATACCACATGTGTTATAGAACCGTAAAAAGGAAGTAAGTGAATGGATCCCTGCTTTATTACTGTGTGAGTCCCAAGAAATTAATATTTCTATTTATGTCCTTTGACTTTGACATTATCATGGAGGTATACTTCAATGACTGCTACCTTAACGTACATCCTACTATCATGATGGATGCAATACAAAGTACTATGTTAGGAAAGCGGTTGATGTATATCAAAGTGATATATGGGCAAAAGAAAGATTACCTGGAATATACACAACTATGCTGGTGTCTGTGACATGTCCCTTATGATATCAACTTTGTGATTTCATAAGTGTGGACACCACACATATGAGAAAGACGATCTAAGTCTTATGTTGACTTGAGAGGGATTAGATTCGTCAAGTGAAAGTGTATTTTTGGTTAAATATAGGACGTATGAGGCATAATAATTGAATTCAAGCTACACGAAGAAAGATTGTCTTGTGCTGGTCCTGTGAAAAGGATTTCTAGTACAAATATCTAAAAGACGCCATGTCTATGTGGTCATGGCAAAGCACCTAGTATGAAAGGAAAAAGAGAGAAGGACGAGGTCCACAATTCCTAATCCACCAAGTGTGAGTGGGAGATGTTGGAATATGGATCACCCTTAGTGGATTAGCCTAAAAACCATTTTGAGGTAAAAGTGTCAATGAGCAAATCTATGGGAACAAAGCTGTAATTTTCCCTAAAGGTTTGAATTTGAAAATAAACTGAATATACGTGGGAATAGTTTTTTGTTGGGTGGTTGTTTTATTAATAAAGAGAACACCCATTATCCTACAATAGATGCAAGAGACGCACAGAAAACTCCTTCCCTTCTTCTCTTCTCTTCTCTTCCTCTATGCATTTGCTGTGAGTAACTTTCTTTGGGTCCAAGACAATTTGTGATCCAGAGATCGCGTGGGTATCTGTAGATTCGTAATTTGGCATCTACAAGTATGCCCAAAATCCTTCAGGCTGAAATGGAGTGAAATAATGTCTTGAAACATCTCTTAAAGGAGGTGACATAAGTGGTAATACATGTTGGTCTCATTTGCATTGACAAAATCACTTTGCAGTGATATATTTTACCACTTGTTTATGATGCATCTAACCTCTTTCTACTCATGAAATAAGGCTCTTCCAAGTGGTAAAATATGGTTCATTACTCTTCCTTTTAAAAACTTTAAATTTTCATAAAGTAGCTTTATGGCATCAAAAATGCTTTTCGACGATTTCTTGATCATCCAATTAATGGGTCACTAAAATTTCCTAATTTTATTTGATACTTCCAATGTTTTTTCTTTCCTCAAATTTTTTTCCTGAATATCTTTAATTAATTTTTAAAAAAAACCTTAATTCGGGGTTTTTCCTTGCCTTTTGTTTCCGATCCGGGAAAAGCTTCTGACTTTCTCTTGGGAACAATTTTATAAAATATTAGAATTTTTGAGATGTTTTCCTTTACTTTGAGATTAGATATTTGAGGTCTTTTGGTATTTTAAATAACTATTTTTCACTTATTAATCATTAAACAACAAAAAAATAAATGACCTTTAAAATTTTCATGAAGGTCATTTTGGTCATTTTAACTTAAACAATGCCTCAATTACAACTCAGTGAATTTTTCTCTATCTAATGGTGTCCTGAAAATTTTTCTACTATTTTGGTCAAAATGTGACCAAAATACCCTTGGACTTTCTTTTATTTACCAAAATGCCCTTGAATCTCATAATTGGCAATTTGGTCCCTCAAATTTCAAAAATTCTATTTCAATTGACAATGTTACTGGTCATGTTGTCAAACTTGATCTCAGAGGCTATGGCTTATAAGCTAGTGGTGTTGATCCATCTTTGTTGGAGTTGTAACATTTGATTTATTTGGATTTGACCAGAAACAACTTCAACGCTACTTCCATTCCTGTCTTTCTTGGTTCTATGAAGCAGTTGAGATATCTTTCTCTCTCTCGTTCCAATTTCATAGGAAAGATTCCAACCAATCTTGGTGGAAACCTCATAGACTTGAAGTTTCTTGATCTCAGTCGCAATGATTTGCACATCAATGACATGAATTGGCTCTCGAAACTTCAATCTCTGCAATAACTTGACCTACGTGGTGTTTACCTTGCAGAATCTCAGAACTTGTTCCACGTAATTCACATGTTTCCTTCTTTGTCAATACTCCAATTAGAAGCATGTGGACTTTTCATCTTGTTCGTTCCTCTTCCCCCCATGAATTCCACAAATAGAGTTCAGGTCCTAAATCTAGCTATGAATGATTTTGATGGTCGAATACTTAATGCTTTTCAAAATTGGACTTCTGTTGAAATCCTTGACCTCTGTGAACAATCTTCATTCAGTGCCATTATGGTTTGGAGAGTGTAAGAATCTGGTTTATCTTGATCTTTCATACAATGCACTTGGTGGACCCATTCCTGTAGTTTTGCGGAACTTGACTTCCCTTGAAGACCTTTACCTTTCTTCAAATAACTTTAGTTCAATTTCATCTTGGTTGGGAGAGTTAAGGAACCTTCGCGATCTAGGTATTTCCAATAATCAAATCATAGCTTCAATGGAGATTTCTAACATGTGTCATTTAAAAATCTTAAATCTTGCAAACAACAATCTTCATGGAGAAGCATTTGGTGACTCTGATTTGTCAGGATGCATCAAATATGACATAGAGTATTTAATCTTGGATAATAATGAACTCGGTGGCCATTTGCCAACTTGGGTAGGACATCTTGAAAATCTAAATTACCTTGATCTTTCATGTAATTATTTTTCTGGCAATATTCCTCAAAATCTTGGTCAACTTGTACGTAAATCTAAAAGAACTCTATCTCTCAACAAATTCTTTTAGTGGCAATGTTTCTAAAAGTTTCAGTCAGCTTTCAAATCTCTACAAGCTTGATCTCTCGAGTAATTCATTTAGTGGTAACATCCTCATCTTGGTCAACTTGTAAATCTAACAGCTATTGATCTATCAAACAATTATTTTAGTGGAAATGTTCCTACAAGTTTTGGTCAACTTTCAAATCTGTATAGCCTTGATCTCTCAAGTAATTCATTTAGCAGGAACATTCCTCAAAGTTTCAGTCAGCTTTCAAATTTAGAATACCTTGATCTCTCGAGTAATTCATTTAGTGGTAACATCTCTCGTAATCTTGGTCAACTTGTAAATCTAACAACTCTTGGACTGTCAAACAATTCTTTTTGCGGCAACATTCCTCAAAGTCTTGGTCAACTTGCAAATTTAGATTCCTTATTATTGTCAAGAAATAATTTGCATGGGACAATTCCAAGATTCTTGTGCCAAATCGAAAACCTAAGTGACCTTGATCTTTCTCATAACAATTTCTATGGAGAAATCCCAAAATGCTGGAGAGATAATCCACTATTTGGATTTATGGAAATAATTTTTCATTCAACAAATTGTCCGATGCCTTCCTGATCTCAATCAACAACATTTCCTCACTGTTTTGGTTGCATTTGAATAATAACCAGCTTGAAGGGAAGCTTCCATTGACTTTGAAGAACTCGAAGCAATTGAGAATTTTAGATTTGGGTGAGAATAAGTTTTTTGGAAGTATACCATCATGGACCAACATCACTTTACCTACTTTGCACATTCTGAGGTTGCGCAATAACATGTTAGATGGTAGCATTCCTTCAAAATTGTGCCAACTAAGATCACTTCAGATTTTGGACCTTGCAAATAACAATTTGAATGGATCAATACCAAATTGCATTGGCAATCTTATAGGAATGGCCAATCCTACAAGAATGACCAAAGATAGTGTTGCTAATATGTTTAATAGATACGGTACGATATATGTTTACATGGAAAAGGAATGGTCTTGTAACACCTCCTATTTTCCCCCTATATCCTCTTATTTGATCACTTTTGAACAACTCTTGGGCCTAAGATAACTCAATTTGGCCTTTTTAGTGAACTTGAAAATTTCAAAAACATTGTTACTGTTCACTAACCCATTTTCCAGATTTCTGGCCCAACTTTGAAAATTCATAATTAATTCTATAAAACTCAAAATGGAGTGGTTCCAATTTATAAATTTAGCTTATTAAGTGATATATAGGGGAAAAATACTCATTCATTCCAATCTTTGCCCATTTGAATCAGTTTATTCCAAACCGTAACAATGTCCAAATGGTCACTGTCTGTTTTTCTTGTTTTTCCCTTAACTTTGGAAAATCATATCTCTTAATGTACACATCCAAATTTCACAAACTTTATATAAATTTAAAGTTTAGGATGTATAGTATTTAACTGAAAAGTTTCAACTCAATTGGAGATTGTTAGCTATTTTTCCTTGACGTCTGAAACAGGTCAGTTTTTCAGGGCCTTTGGAACCCATTGATTTTGAAATCTCACTTTTCTTAAAAATTTCCAAAACCTCATTTTGGTTCATAATCAATCCTTTTATCATGCATGGTTACTCCTTGTAATTCTTTAGCTTACCTAGCCCATTTTCATGCATGCATCATCACATATTTACTTGCTTCTTCATATAGAGGTTTATGGATTACAAACCACAACAACTTGCCAAATAAAGTGCTAACAATCAACACATTTACACAAAAATTCCTCAAGCAAGAACATTATGTTCAACCATCAATAACTTTATCCTTACCCTTTGTTTGAGCTTCCACCTACATTGGTTAGTGGGGGGTAATGAGATTTAAAGAAATCCCAATAGCAAAACTAACTAACAAAACTTGTGAATGTGCATGTATTACTTTTCAACATGTGTGTATGATCCAGATGCATGTGACATATTCAAACATTACATTATCATGCATATGGCCATAGCAATCAAGGTCACATATACACAAAACATCAAGCTCATACATCATAAAATAATGCACCATTCACAACAAGTTAATAAAGTGATTTAGAAAAGTTAGTAGTCTTGCTACCTTTTTCCTTTAATTTCCCTTGGACTTTAAAGCTCTCTTAGAAACCTTTTCCCACTAGCTCCTTGGCTCCTTAACTTCCTAAACATCATGTGGTAATACATTCATAAATTCCAACCACTAACATTGGCAAGAAAAATCATAAAAACGCAATGATACTCCCTCTTGCATTTTCAAGACCCTACAAGTTCAAGTCTTGACTTTTATAGTTCCTAATGATTCTCAAATCCCTTTCCTATTTTTACCCTACACAAAACTTCATTTTGAATCCATTGGAAGCATTAGATTCATCAAAATCCCACTCCTTCTATTTCTTTTAAATTTTCGAAAAAACAGGACCTAAGAGGGAAATTTGGGTTTTCAACTTTTGCTCATGAATGCTTGTGTATTCTTGCTTCCAAACCCCTTTTCAAGCATTATTTAACTCAAACACATTTTTACCTTTCAAGACCTCAAATGGACAGCACCTTCCCCAACTCTTAGGGTTTCCAAAATTCCAACAACAACACCCAACAACAACCAAAACAACAACAACTTT
>JANTPZ010007803.1:0-10878 GCA_025593235.1 Vachellia pachyceras | reverse complement strand
TCTCTCTTCCGGGATTCTTCCGAACGACTACTCCACCCAGCCAGCTCGGCTCAGAGCTTCATCAGCAGATTACTCGTAGAGATAGGAAGCTGGGTCCCGCAATAAAGGGGGTGACCACTGACCTACACACACGCCCCACCCTCCATATCCATGTCAGGGTTTGATCCCACGACCTCTCCAATAAAAGAAGTCGGTGATGTGGGAGTTGGAAGGAGGCGGATTGGGGTATTTGGGTGGGGTTAGTCAACCTAACCTATTGATTCCTACCCTTACATTACGCTATTCCAGTTTCCTATCCTGCCTACACCATCCAACACAAAGGAAGCAGGGTTGGGAATTCGGATTTCGAGTTTCACTCTAACTAGAACACCGGTTATTCCAATAAATAAGACCGCCCATGATCTGGTCTGTAATTTAAATACCCCTTCCTCCCATGCACTGGCAGCTCATTTAAAATCAAGCTCCTCCTCTTCTCAAATACCCCTCTCATCCTGTTATTGCACGGTAGGGAGAGAGCATTTCATCTTGTTCTCTTAACAGGCACCTTGTTAAATTTTGATGATTTATCTTGCGCTGGTTTTACTCTCACGTTACAGCAGATATTAAATTGTTAGAAAATTATTCAACTTTAATATAGATTTAATGTGGTTTAAAGTTTTTCTTTTTTTATGTGAAACAAGTCGGAAGTGATTTATAGATAAGATTAGATGAGTAGATAATTTCTTAAAGAAATACCATGCAGATCTCAGAAAACATAAAAACCCATCATCGGATTCCCAAAAAAACATGAAATTGAGTTAAAAGTTCAATATAATCTTGATTAGATTAATTATAAATGTCAAACTACATTTTTACTCCGTTCATTTAAAGTCCCATGGGTTTTTGAATCAAGGGCAATTATGTATTTGTAGTTAGTTAATTTAACCAAGGTGTGCAGGAAAAGGTTGACATGTCTCATCATAATTAATCATAACATGCAGAGTATCTGCCTTCACCTGCTATCGGGTGATTGATTAATCATGGTTGGCCCTTATAAAATAAGTCTATACACAAACTCGTCTAATTGGCCTCCCATCATATTCCCCCGCCCCGAGTCGCTATATATTCATTCTCTTCACCAAAGTGCAACCTTCACTAACTACTACGTACCCATATAATATATTTAATTCACTAACCAACATATTTCATCCATATCCACATTAAAATCAATACCATCACTTTCGTTCCTGCAGGAATCATTATTTAAATTTTTCTTGACCTTTCAGAGCACGATACTTTCCCCACCAGCGCAATATATATATTAATCCAAATTAACCTTAATCTGGCAGTAGTCATGTAATCAATTTCATTCCCGATTCACATTCAGTATTACGGTATTTGATTAAATAGATGATGCAAGACAAATAAATATATATAGGCTACGAAAGAACGCGATGATGATGATGATAAGCAGGAGAGAGAGTGAACAGTGAAGTTGAATTCCATGTTAACCTCACTGCCTACGATTTTCAATTTGTCTGCTCTAGCTTTTCATGACGTCCCCATGCACAGAACACACACAAACACACTTACTTGCAGAATGAATATTATCATTACTTTTTGTTTGACAGGGACATGCATGCATATATATATATATATGCATATCATGTGTACAGATTATATATATAATACGAATTAAAAATTCGTAAAAGAATTGCACAGATAACTGAGAGGAGACGCATGGCGAGACAGAGATAGTGGGGGAGGATGATGATAAATCCGAAATGGAAGGAATGACCTCAGAGTGGTGGACACGTGTATGGATATGGTCATCTGAGATGCCTTGCAGGAGACATCACGTATTTTGAAACATGGTTCAGCTCAATCAGCAGCTCCGCCGCCCATATATCAGTTTTCTTCAGATCATCACGTCTCTTTCACAACACCGGCTTCCTTACTCTTACAATTTATTATTATTAATCCAATCACATTGTTCCACCTATTCTCATTTCCCTGCCTTCGATCACTTTGCTTTCCTTTATTTTAGGTCACCCCATCGTCCTTTAATTTCTCTTCACTCCTTCCATGCGTAATATTATTTTAAATACTGGAATTTTCCAGACCACCCTGATGAGACCTGATCTTTCTTTGCCATTAATTTTATCCTTTGGATTTGTTGTTCTGTTATTTGCCTTCGTCCTCACATTCTTCAACTGGACTGCAAAATGACACTCCCGCCATCTAAACTTGTCTCTACCTTAAGATTAAAATTTCTAAAGTTACAGTATTTATAATGAGCCCCAATAGCCACATGCATTTATATGGACTATGGAATCTTTCTGCAACTTTTGTAGGCATGTAGTTGACCTGTACTGATGTTGGGTCTGTTTTTAATATATAATTACTTTGATCAGTTCAGAAGAAAAATAACTACTGAGAACCTTGCTTTTGATAGAGCTCTTCCGGAGTCTGCTATATTTTTTGAACGATGTTGTGGAGGAGGAATCCAAATTGAATTGCAAAAATAAGTATACATACAACACTTATCTCACATATCTGTATGTTTAAAAACTTTTCCGCGGCTTATTATACAGCTCTCTCTTGTCTGTGTTTGTGAGAGAGAGAGAGCTCATCACAACGGATTAAAAAATTAATTATTAGTTCTTCATCTGAAGCAGCTGTTGCAGTTTCAAATGTAATGAGAAATAATAATAGTTGTGGTGGGAATTAAAAAAAAGGTGCCAAAGTCAAAGACATTCTCTGTCTCCCACCTCATATTGCTGCTAACCATGATTCTATGGCCATGCTTGCAGTTGCATTACACACGTTATGTTGAAAAAATTGGAAGGTACGAGGATCGCATTAAGAATCGTGGCAAAAATTGAATAAAATATGTCATATTTGACGCATCTGATGAAAATAAATAAACGTCATTTACTTATAGGTTTGTATGGTCTAAATATAATACATCAAAGTAATAATTAATTACTTTGATAAAAAAAAGTAACAATTAATTAAAATACGATAGATGCGGTGTAACTGTACGTATCATTCCCAAACGGTAAAATATAATATATCAATTCTCCGATATTATGAAGTAGGGTTGAGCAAGAAGCCCGTAACCCGGTGAACCCGCCCGGAGATGTGCCCATTTAGGCCCACCCGAAAGTGGCCCGAGACGGGCGGGCTTAAACGGGACGGGCTACGGGCACACTCTCGGGCTGCCCCGTGCCCGCCCGTATATATTTGTAATAATTTTTATTTTTTATTTTATTATAATATATAGATATTTGACTTCTAAAATTGATAAGTAGCTTTGGCCTGATGGAACAAGTATTGGTTTAAAACATTCAGGTCCAAGGTTCGATCCCTCATTCATCCTAAAAGTGTATTCTTTTTTTTTTACCTTTTGCTTTTGCATAAAATAAAATCTGAAGCTCTCAACTCTCCAATCTCGACAGCTTGGCAAAAAAAAAAAACCAAAACGCTCTCAATAGAAAAAATTGAAATTCCTAGCCTCCAGAGTCCAGATCCTCTCGCCGAGTGCCGACACTGTGGCTGTCTCCCAGAGTTGCCATCTTCGTCGGAGTCGAGAGTCCAGACGCACCAATCTCTCAGCCATCCCCACTCCGCTTTCAACTCCTCCGACAAAGTCGCCGAAACACTTCGACCATTCGCTGCCGATAAGGGTTGAGAGTCGAGATGCACAACCTCTCAGCCACCCCCACTCCGCTTTCAACCCCACCGTCGAAGTCGTCATCTTCCTCGGTCGAGACACACCAATCTTCCATCCAGAAACTCCGTTTCCAAGTATGAGACCAAACGGTTGTGCGAGATCAAAACCTACGTCGACGGCAACTATGGTAGGAACTACTATGTCCACTCCGTTACGAGAGTAAGACCAAGAATCTCAAATGCCTTTCTGATGATCTGATCTGTTCTGCGACTGTGCCCTTGCCTGCTTCTGTTTCTTGTTTTTTTCCTTTATCAGGTCTGTTTGATTTTTCAACTCCCTTCTTAGATTGGTAGTTGCAACCGGTTGATGTCTCGATGATTTCCAACTCCCCGTCTTCCCCTCATCTGGAAAAGTAAACGGGCTAACCCCCAACCCGCCCAAACCCGGTTTGGTTTTTTGCAACCCGTTTATTTCGGGCTTAAACGGGCTAGCACCGGGTTACGTTACTCAACCCTAGTTACTAAACGGGCGGGCTACAGGTTACTCAACCCTATTAACTAACCCGAACCTGTGAAGAACTAAACGGGCGGGCTACAGGTTGACCATCGGGCCAGCCCGTCCCGCTCGTTACTCAGCCCTATTATGAAGTGTGTGTTTGGGAACTCTGTTGGGAGAACGATTGTCGAGGGAAATGACTTTTGAAAGTTTAGATAAACCATTGGTAAAAATGCAGTTACGTTTGGATAAACCATTAGTCAAAATGACTTTTTGTAAAATGCATTTATGTTTGGATTGAAATTTGGAGAAGTGATTTTTGGATAAAAATTACTTAAAGGGGCATAAATATCATTAATACATATAATTATTTTATACTTTTTAAATGAAATTAGAAAAAAATGAAATGATAAAATTAAAGGTTTGGAAAATATATTTATATTATATACATGATTAAATGATCGCAAATATTACATAATAGAATAGAAGCTATTAATTGATCAGACAGTGTAAAGTTCTATCATATTTATTTGGATCTTAAATCTGAGTTTTAAAAACGACATGTACTATCATAGTTTTTTAAATTTTGAGAAGTGACTTTCGGATAAAAATTAATTAAAAGGACATGAATATCATTAATACATATAATTATTTTATACTTTTTTTAAATTAGAAAAATTGAAATGATAAAATTGAAGATTCTAAAAAATATTTATATTACATACATGTGCAGATGATTACAAATGTTACATATTTACTCCGACCTTAAAGCTTGTACAATCTGATCTCGGATCTTATCACGTACGAGTTTCATTTGTGTTGAACCAGATGGTACATTTGATGAAGACGCCTCACTAGTGTCATCAAGCTCAACACTTTCAGTTGCAGCCCTAACAAAATCATCATCGGTTTCAGAGTTTCTTCTAATAAAATTATGTATGGCCATCGTAATTTGTATGGTGGCATATGTTTCAGAATTGCAAATCGATTCTTCCACACCCCAAATGTTCTTTTAATAGTAGACCGCAAACTGAAATGGTAATAATTAAATGCTTCGTTACTATTTGTGAATCCAAGTTGTCATCCAAATTCGGGAAGATGATAGCGCTGACGTCTATACGGACCGAGATATCTCATCGGCGTTGGATAGCTAGCATCAACAAAAAAAATCATTTAAGTGATTTATAAAAATCATATATAATAGGATCTAACAATAATTTTTTTATCATATATAATTTCATAAAATTCAGAAAATCATTCTAAAATCCTCGTAAAATCATTTTAAAAATTCGTAAAATTATTCTAAAATTTCATAAAATCATTATAAAATTCGTAAAAATCATATAAATATTCGTTACTATAAAATGAAATATGATGTTAAATCAATTTTTTTAATGCTGATTTTTTTCTTCATTCAGTACTTTTGAATGTTGATTTTTTTTTTCATTCAGTACTTTTAATTGAATGTTTCAGATTCGAAAATGAGGATTTTTTTACATGTTGAAGGATTATGGAAAAGAAAAATTAAGTATGGATTGCAACAAATTATTTAACCATTTACACTAATACGCATTCCACATTCATATAATTTAATCAAACATTACTTTCATTCTACATTCACATGATTTAACTAGAAATTACTTTCTTCTCCGTAAGAAGACATTTTTTTTTGTAAAAATTAAGAAATTTTGTTTTGAAGCTTGTCTTTTTTTCACCTTAGCAAAAAAAAAAAAGCAAATGACATGATTTCAGTTGGAAAAAAAAGGCATGATTTCAACAATAACACACTAGATTACAGTCGAAAAAAGGGTAAAAAACAATAGCAACCTTGATATGAGGAGTTTACAATTACTTGAACAAAAGTTTCCAATAATCGAAAACGAACAGAATTTAAAAATTATGGTTTCGAAGAGGGATAAGTAGGATGACTTCAGTGTGGGAGACGGATTTGAAAATGAAGCAACAGATCAAAGCAGGCATGAAATTTGACTAACGAAAACATGTCAGATGTGAGTTACACGAAAAACACAACATGTAAGAGCTGAATTGCAGATCATGCATGCATGAAATTTGCAAAAACCACCTCAAAATGTCAGCAGCATGAACAACAGGCCACATCTATTTCTCATCTTTTAAAAAAATTGCAAAATCGTGCTCAAATAGGTGAGGACCTTGTGAAAACCGTGCTCAAAGCTCCGAGGCTCACCTTACTGGGGACGAAGAGGGAAGGCCAGTGAAGAGCTTGATTACTTGCAAGTTAGAGACAAAGGGAAGCTCAAGGACAATTAGCCACAGAAAAAGGGAGCTTAGTTACTTACAGATCAATGAGGAGCTTGGTTACCTGCGGAGAAGCAACCGTGGCCTCAGGAGAGGAAAGTGAGAGTGCTCAAGGACGAGAAGCAAAGGTGAATGTCAAAACATAAATTTACAAGCTAACAAATGCGAAGTAATAAGAAACGTAGCTGCAAAAAGGGGATAAGAGAAGCAAACCGAGATATCGCCTCAGGAAACAGATCTAAGATACAGAGGAGCAAGGCACGAAGTTTGAGGTGCAGAGGAGGTTGAAGCCGCGAGCCTTGCCTGCGATTTCTGAAGCCTGTCAAGCTAAGAGCGTCACCAGGGAGGAAGGAATGCAAAGCTGAGCCCGTGAAGAGAACGAAGCCGCAAGGGTCATGAATAGGGAGGACAAACGCGAGTTGGGCGTGAGAGCGAGCTGGTCGACGGGTTTTGCTTGGGAAAAGAACAAGCAGCTGTGCGTGAGAGCGAGCTGGGCGACGAGTTATTAGGGAAAGGGAGAGCTGTGCGTGAGAGGGAGAGCCGACAGGACATAAGGCTGACCTAATTCCTCACGCGTATGACTGGAATCATCCTTGGTGCAAAATGCATGCTTCTCCAAATGGCCGTTGTGGAAATGGGCTACCAAACATGAGTTCATTTTGGCTGATGACCCAAAATGAATTTTTGCACTCTAACGGGCTCCCCAAACAGACACGAAATGTGCATAAAATCATACAGTGTTGTTGTTATTTTCATTATAGTTGCAAGTATTTATAGCAAATCGGGCATCATACTTTGCTTTAAATTTCGTAAATGCAAAATATATGTGTATGTGTGTGTGTCCACACCAGCAATAACTGTTGGTCAAGGTGTGACATCAATTGTCCCATAGCGGAGGCTCAATTGAGGGGCCAAGTCATAGTCTAACTATGTCGTTTGGGCATCTACTCTACTAAGGGTTAAGGAAATAGAGTTGTGCCATGGCTAATAGCTATAGCTTTTGACCTAGTGGTAAGCGCTTGATCCTAACAATTGGTATCAGAGCCAAGGCCATGGGTTTGATTCCCAGCAGGACAATTGCTGAGGGGGAGATTGTTGGTTAAGGTGTGACATCAATTGTCCCATGGTTGAGACTCGATTGAGGGGCCAAGTCATAATCTAACCATGGCGCTTGGGCGTATGCTCTACTAAGGTTAAGGAAATAGAGTTGCGCCATGGCTAACAGTTATAGCTTTTGGCCTAGTGGTAAGCGCTCGATCCTAACAATTACCACACGTTTTTTTATAGTAAATAATAGTAGCAGTACAACATCTAGTTACCCTGAAGATTAAGGAAGTTAAATACGTTACTTTAAAATATTTATAATTACAATTTTTTTAACTAATTTATTTGACTTTTTTAAGTTAATACATATTCCAATTAACACATATAAATAAATATCAGTTGAACAAAGGAATGGGGAGAAAATTGTTAGGTGGAAATTTGAGAAACATGGTGACTTCTCACTTAACTCAGCTTACCAGTTATTGATAAAGGACTAAACTCTACCCAGTCCCATGTGGAATAAAAAATGGAAATACAGATTGTAGATCTTTATTGTGGCTTGCGATTAAAGATTGTTTGCTAACAAATCACAAACGGATTCGCCAAGTAATATGTACTTCAGCAAACTATATTTGGTGTGACTGTCAGAACGAAGATACCCTTTTTGTGCTTTGAGATTGTCCCCTTACTACAGCCTTATGGCTATCCATCATTAAACCAGGCTACTTTGACACTTTTTTCAACTGCAGCATGTGGGAATGGTTTTCTCCCAATATAAATGTGCCGGTGGGTACGAGAGATTTGTACTTAAAGGGATAATGTATATACACTATTGAGCATATTTGGCTCAGTAATTATAGGGTTCAAGCGCATGTTTAACATTATTTTTTTGTAAAATGAGATAATATCCTTTATAAATTTACATCGAATTATGTAAAAGTATTTCTTTACCGCATTTCTAAACGGATCCATTCTTAGAGTTACCGGTAATGTATAGTTAAGGATATTTGTTATGAATTCGATCACCTCGTTTGTTTCTCCGCTCCCCTTCTCTTCTTTATTACAAGCAGCTGACATCAAATTCAGAGGTTTGACATTTTTTATTGAGATTTTAAACTTTTCACAACAAAATAATCAGTTCTATTAATCAGAGAGAAGTGGCTGGAAGATTAATTACACGACTTCCTCTTCACCTGTCAAACTGTTTAGAGCGTAAATAAATCTATGAAATGGTATATCCAAAACAAAAATATATATGATTATTTCTTTAAGAAAATTACACAGGAAAAGAGTTTCAAAGTATTTAATTTCTACAAGCTTAACTTGTCAATATAATTTTATTTTTAAGAAATATATCTCTATATTTGATTTTCTTTCTTCCACAGTTCCACACTTCTACCCAATCTTCTTTTTTCTTAGGATGAACATTATGAATTATTTCACCGAGAAAAAGGACATGGATTCAACAACGATGGAGAAAAATACCCTCCCCCCCTATTTATGACAAAACGCGTTCAACAGAAGGCAATAAAACAACATACCAGTATTCGGTAAGTTATAAACAGAAGCCATGATCCGGTATGGCCGAACCCATCTGAAATTGCCCATAGTTCACTTATATTCATGGGCTTGGGCAGTTCTCCGCAGTGACGACACCGTTAAAGGCTGGGACGCGTGGATCTCTGATCATTCCGTTAGAGTGCCTGGTGGCCGATGTGGAAGTGCGATACGCGTAGGCAAGGTGGCGTCATCGCGTGGGCCATAGTGAATTGTTTCGGACGTTGACCTTTGTTTTCCTTTTTTTTTTTACTATTGGGAAGCAAATCGGACGGTTCAGAAGAGCGCGTTCGTGTGATCTGTACGCCACCGGCGGATCATACCTTCGACGAAGGCAGATACATTGCAATTGTGATGCACACCATCTCGCAAACCAAATCGTTGAACTGCAGCTACCACGCGCCACGTCAGCGTAGCAATGTCTGATAAAAAAACGAGTAGAAGGCAGTTCAGCGTAAACCCGAAAGAGTCCTTGAGCCGATGATGTTAAACTAAAATGGGCTTCACGCATTCAACTAACTCTGTAGCTGATTATACCCCTCGTATTTTGGAAATGACACAAAACTCCAATCTCCTTTTTCGTGGCATCTCCTGACTAGCGAGTATAAAATTTCTTATTACAATTCATGCTCATCTCATGTAAACCTTGAAAACATTGAACATCGCCCAAAACTTCACATTTCACAAGTGCCTCCCTCCCTCCCTCTCTCTCTTTTCTCTCCTCTTTCTACCTTCTCTTTCCTTCCAAGTCTTCGACACTCGCTCGCCTGTGTTTTCATGCTCTGGTCTCCGTTCTAGGCGCTGTTTTCTTGCTTTACCTAAGACTAAGAGGGATTATGGGTTGCTTTTGTTTTGGAAAGAAATCCAGCAGAAAATTGCAGGCCAGCAACGATAGCCAGAGCGCAAAGCCGACTAATCACACAGGTGCCGCTTAATCTTTTCTATGATCTTGATTTTATTTACTTGAATGTTCAGAATAACGCATTTAGCTGAGCCAGCGACAAACCGATTACCCATCACGGTGATTTTCTTTTTTCTAGTTTTCTGAGTAATCTACTTCCCCCCGTCCCTCTCAAGACTTTAGACATGAGTATGCTCTGAACCGATCAGTGTTCATTCTCTCCGGCTCGTCGTATGCCACGTCTCAAATATTTTTTTTTTTGGGTGTGCAAATCAATTGCTCATCCTTTGTTTTATTGTGTTTCTCTGGAGAAAAGAACGTTTCTTATGGAAACGCACAGAAAATTGTGAACTTGGTCTTTATGTAATTTGTCTTGAATGTCAAGATTAATAGTAGTGATCGGTGGTAACGCTCTCCTCTGATGTTCCTAGTCTTCCTCTGAAATCATCGGATAAATTTTGAACATCGGCTGTCTATTTCGAAGAATTCATATAGGCCATGCTTCATTCTTCTTTCTCTTGGTTGCTTGCGTTGTTATCGGCCTTGTCATTTTACACTTTGTATACCTTTAAATTTTGATTGTTGTGGCTCCTCCAGTCATCTCGAATATAAGTAATTTCTTCATTCATAAGTTGCATTAACTTGGCTGCCTAATGTCTTATCTGATCCCTTTATCTTGGGCGTATTTGGCATTTGTCACAGATACTGTGAAAGTTGATTCGAATGTGAATAGGACGAAGGAAGCTCAATCTAAGGGCGATCAACTTTCTCTGGACGTGAAGAGATTGAATTTAACGGACAATGGAGCCACAACTGGTAGCACGGCGCAGACTTTTAGTTTCGATGAACTTGCAGCAGCAACAGGAAATTTTAGGTCAGATTGCTTTTTGGGAGAAGGAGGGTTTGGCAAGGTTTACAAGGGGCATTTGGAGAGAATAGGCCAGGTTGG
>JANTPZ010007802.1:0-13046 GCA_025593235.1 Vachellia pachyceras | reverse complement strand
GATGCTAAAGCTGTAACTATACGTTTATAAAATGGGGCAAAACAAAAAATGCAGAGGAGTACAAATCGAGCTGAAGAAGATAGGTTGGAATTAATATTGTGTTGGGATCAGTCTTGTGTCGGACAACAATAGAATCAGTTAAGGTGTCCAAGTTAGGAATAAAGCTATTGTTCTTTATTACCTTCACTGACTTGCTTATGCAGTGTCAAAGGCTGATTACAAGATGGCATTAAGCGAGGGAAACTTGATCATGTTGCCATTTCTTTCATATATTTCTTCTGCCTTGTGCATTTCAGGTGCTGCATGCTTGTTATACCAAAGTATCACCGTCAGCTGAAGTAGATAATCCCCAACTTGTAGCTTGGTCGGAATCAGTTGCTGACCTCCTAGATTTGGACCGCAGAGAGTGAGTGTGTTAGTTATTGGTTGTTTTTGGTAGTTGTTGTAATGCTTTTGAATATTGTGGCTGTCTCTTGTCTGTGTTTGCTGTTCACCTCTCCTCTCTCTCCCCCTCTTAAGATTTTGTGCCCAGGTCGTTGGATTTCTTTTTCAGGTACTAACCGTCTTTGTGCCTGAGATTCAGGTTTGAAAGATCAGATTTCCCCCTTCTGTTCTGTGGTGCATCATCTTTGGTGGGAGCGTAAGTTTCTTCATGTCTTGACATCATGCTTTTTAGTAATGCCTCATCTAGCCATTAACGCAACGGTATTATGCTACACAGGTTGCCTTATGCTCAGTGTTATGGAGGGCATCAATTTGGTATGTGGGCCGGGCAACTGGGTGACGGTAGGGCAATTACACTTGGAGAGGTCCTAAATTCAAAGTCTGAAAGATGGGAACTGCAACTCAAAGGAGCTGGGAAGACTCCTTACAGTCGGTTTGCTGATGGTCTTGCTGTATTACGGAGTAGCATCAGGGAATTCCTTTGCAGTGAAGCAATGCACCATTTGGGGATTCCAACAACTCGTGCCCTTTGTCTTGTGACCACAGGAAAGTTTGTCACAAGAGACATGTTCTATGAGTATGTTAATCTAAATTAAAATAATATAGATTGCTTTTAATCTGCATGTCTGTCTGACGTTATTTGTAAAACCTATTGCATTTTTGAAGAAAAATTTCCCGTCTCTGAGGAAGATAGAATTAGTTGATCACCCCATCATGCAAAAAGCTAAAGTTGCAAATATTAATGACTTAAATGAAGAAAAACCTTTAATTTGAACGTATTTGATAAAATATTAGGAGTTATTTATTTTTTTAGTTTATTTTCATGACTTTATTTTCTTTCCTATTTGGCTTTCTTTGGCTTATTTTATGCTTTCTTTTACTTGAAGTTTAAATTAGATTTTCTTTTACTTTTTTTTAAGTTAGGGTAAATTATTGCTGTATTTAGGGCTTTAAAGAGACCTATGTTATTTTCATTATAAGAGGCTAAGAGCTTTTGATGAATTATTGTTGACTGTTGAGACTAAATATTGCGGCCCTATCCTCCTATCTTTCTATCTCTCCCTCCTTTTTCCTAACACTCCCCTTTTTCTTCCTTCATTCTATATTTTAAGGAGTAAGGACCAGACGAAGTAGTAGTAGTAGTAGCAGCAAGTCTCGAGCCCCAAACCTCAGAGCGTCCCTAGAGAATGTCCCAGAAAGCTGGGTTCTTCCCTCATCCTTCATCAGTCTTATTCCTACATGATAGGATAAATTCATGCTTTAATTTAAAGTTGGTTTAATGATGAAAAAATGGTTCTGGCTTGTAACTGCAGTCTTGGTTGTAGAATTTCTACTCTGCTCATGCTAAAACTTATTAAATGAATGTTTTATTAATCTCTCTCCTGCAGTGGCAATCCTAAGGAAGAACCTGGTGCAATTGTTTGTAGAGTTGCACAATCATTTTTGCGTTTTGGCTCCTACCAAATACATGCCTCTAGAGGTGAAGAGGACATGGATCTTGTTCGTGCTTTGTCAGACTATGCCATTAGACATCACTTTCCTCATATTGAGAACATGAGTAAGAGTGAAAGTTTGTCTTTCAGTACCGGTGGTGAAGAGCATTCTGTTGTGGATCTTACTTCAAACAAGTATGCTGGTATTTAACTAAACTTGTTGGTTTTTCCTTTTATAGTGGCCATCTTAGAAGTGGATTTAGGTCTACTGTTCTGTTTACTTACTATGAGATTTTTTAAAGTGCATCTGAAAGATCAGCTCATCTGATCATAGCCAGACTCTATAATTAGAGTTAAGACCTGTAGATTTGCACAGCAAAAAACTGTGATGGGTTTTCATCATCTATTTCAGAGCTCAATTCATTGTCTTCAACTTCAGTTATATTGCCCCTCCAAGATAGTAGTCATATTATTACGTAATATGAAAAAAGCATATACACTCCTTGGGTATGAGACTACGTTGTTATGGCCTGTAATTGTTGTTTTTTTGGGAGCTTTTTTGTCTTCCAAATAAATGCTCGTTATAACGTTGTTTGTATGGAACTTCTTATCAGCATGGGCCGTGGAGGTTGCTGAGCGTACTGCTTCTTTGATTGCATGCTGGCAAGGGGTTGGTTTCACTCATGGGGTGCTGAACACCGATAATATGAGCATTTTGGGTCTCACTATTGATTATGGTCCATTTGGGTTTTTGGATGCTTTTGATCCTAGATTTACTCCAAATACAACCGATCTTCCTGGTAGAAGATACTGTTTTGCAAACCAGCCGGATGTTGGTTTGTGGAATATTGCGCAGTTTGCAACAACTTTATCTGCTGCTAAGTTAATAAATGAGAAAGAGGCTAACTATGCCATGGAAAGGTGGGTGCAATTTTGAAACCTTATTCTAAGTTGAGACTGGTCCGAATGTCTGTTAAACTCGTTATCTTGTTCTTATGAGTCTTACTTCCTTTTTGTTTTTTATTTATTCTATGCTTTTTTAGATATGGAACCAAATTTATGGACGACTATCAAGCCATAATGACCAAAAAACTCGGCCTGCCCAAGTATAATAAGCAGCTGATAAGTAAACTTCTCAGTCATATGGCTGTTGATAAAGTTGATTACACAAACTTCTTCAGGCTGCTTTCCAATCTAAAAGCAGATACAAGCATTCCAGATGACCAGCTACTGGTCCCACTGAAGTCAGCTCTGCTAGATATCGGTCAGGAGCGCAAGGAGGCTTGGACTGATTGGGTGAAAGCTTACATGCACGAGGTACAGTTGGTTTTTAGTTTTGCTAAAATGATACATGGTTTAGGTGAAATTTTATCTAAACGATCACTTGTTAGAATAAGTGCTGCATCAAGCATTGTTTCAAATATGGAATTTCTTATAGTTTAGGCCTCAGTAACAAGGCGTCTGAGAACACTTTTTTAGTGGCTAATTAGCTTTGCTAGTCGATTGATGTGTTTTTAAATTGAAATCGATGCTTGAAAGCCTTGCTTTGAATTGGACTTGGTCTACTAATCATCCATGCAGCTCGTATATATAAAAAGGTAATGAGAAATACTAATGTCAAATGTCATCTTCTGGCTTTACGAATTGTTGAATCGATTAGAAGGGTATGCCTGCTCATTCTTTTTGGGGCTATACAGCTTTCTACCAGCGGCATCTCAGATGAGCAGAGGAAGATCTCAATGGATTCTGTGAATCCCAAATATGTTCTCAGGAACTATCTCTGCCAGACTGCAATTGATGCTGCAGAAATGGGTGATTTTGGAGAAGTCCGTAGATTGCTTAAACTGATGGAGCGTCCTTTTGATGAGCAGCCAGGAATGGAAAAATATGCTCGCTTGCCTCCAGCTTGGGCGTATCGACCAGGTGTATGCATGCTCTCTTGTTCTTCGTGAGTTGCTCTCAGTCAAGTATTCTAAATCCTACAAATCGGGCTAATTAGAAACTATAGAGAAGGAGAAAAACAAAAAGGGGAAAAAACAGCATAGGAAGTATGATAGCAGGAAATTGAGAGTATTTATATTGTATATAGCGGTTAAATTCTGTCGCGTTTAACGAGAGAGAGAGATATATATATATATATATATTATATTGCTTACATGCCGTTTGTATGTGTTTAAGATTTGAAGTAAGGTCAAAGCCATTGTTCCTTCCTTGTATTGGTTAATTTTAATTTTCCAATGATGGTCACATACTAATTGTCAAAGTCCCACATTGGAGAGGCTCGGGAGGGTGCTGGGCTATATAAACAGGTGCGCTGCACACCCTCACAAGAGCTTTTTTGGGGGGGGAGGGTAATGGCCCCGTGACAAGTGGTATCAGAGCCAGCCCTGAGCCTTCGATCTCTGGTGGACCCTCCGGACGCCGGCGAGGTTGCCGGTGGGCCCCGCGGCGAGGTCGCTTGTGGATTAGCTGGGGGAGAATGTTAAAGTTCCACATCGGAGAGGCTCGGGAGGGTGTTGGGCTATATAAACGGGTGCGCTGCACACCCTCACAAGAGTTGTTTTGGGGGAGAGGGTAATGGCCCCGTGATATAATAGAGCGGGGAAAATGGAGCGAGCTCGGCGTGTTAATCCGATTAGGCCCATTTAAGTTGAAGGTCTAGCTTAGTGTTAAAAAAAAAAGAAATGAGACTAAAAAGTTGACCCCGTTTAGGCCCGTCAAATTGTTTCCCCAGTTTCTTGCGTTTTTTGTTTTTCCCACGTTGGCTTCGAAATTTTAGAAACAAATCCTTTTTATATTAAATATTTATTTTTAAATTATTTTTTTATCAATCAATGGTATACCCCATAAAAATATAAAAATGTGAAAAGAAAAAATAGTTAAAACAGAACTTTTCTTATAGTTTATTTAATAAATTATATTATAACATCTCTTTTTTCCTTCCAGTTTTAGAAGAAGTCATTTCAAGTTAAATATTTATTTATCGCTATTATGTATGTCACATAAAGACACACATATACATATTTCCACCTTCAAATTCTTATTCTTTTCAATTTTATTATCAAACTTGTTATATTGTTTACTACATGCAAACTAATTTTTAAAGATCAAATTAAAAGGCTATTGTTTTAACTTGATCTATTTAAAAAAATTGGGGAATGAATATAAAAATTTATTTTATCATTTTATTTCTTATATTAATAACATTTATACATCATCTTACTTCTAATTATAAATAATTTGACTATAAATAATAGTTTTTACGTTCAAGTATTTAAATTATGTTATTATCTTAACTTTATTTCTTTATGTTAATATTATTTATGTTTTAACTTAGAAATCTTACTACTTTAAGTTGAAAAAAATAAAATGTTTTTTGTTAAATGGATCAAAAGCCCTCGGCCTGAGCCCTCCGATTCAAGGGTTGGGCTTAAAAATAAACCCCTTTGTGTTAGCGGTCCGTTTAAGCTTTAGCCTGTGAAGGATCAATCCAAAATTATGGCTTTTCACTGCAAAATTGGATCTTCGTCTGAAATCAAGTTTGGAGGATTTCCTAAACTGAGATCATAGTTGACAGTTTACACTCATACTTTTTTTAGTGAAATTTGAATTGATGATTTATGAGCGTGGCACAACTTTTCATCATTCTCATTTAAGTTATTTGTAAGAATTCCATAGTTGCGATTGATGATTTCATTAAAAAAAATCATCTTTTTTGTTTCTTGGCTGTAGGGTGAATTTAATTTCGTATAAAATATGTGTGGTTTTTTAACTGGTTTCATCTGACACCTGATTAAAACTTTCATTGAACATTTAATACTATTTATAAGTTATTTTTAATATGTTTTACATAGATTAAAAAATTAAATATCATTAACCATGCCTTGAAATTTAATTTTTCAACATTATCTTTATTTAATATATAATATATTCCGTGTGAACAAATTAACACAATAACAAATAAATAATAAAATGATATATTATAAGAAACAATCAACAAAGCAATATAAATTGAATTAAAACAGGCATTCTCACAGTTGTATAAATAGGATTGAGTACTTAGTTCCCCTCTACTAAATCCAATCATAATGATCTTTTTATACATACAAAAAGTTTTGATGAGTAGAGTTTTAACAGTGTTGGTGGTAAGATGCCCACATTTTTTTTTCAATACATAAATTTTAGACAGGGGGTTGGGCTCACCTACAAACCAAGGGCAGGGCGAAACCTCTCTTCCTCTTAAGATGCCCACATTAATTGAACAGAAGCTGTATTCGACAGTGGATTGCCCATTTACGTGGGCTGGGCTATACACTTAAATTCAACAAAGCCTTCGATTGAACAAGCCCATACAAACAACGGCCTACATGAACAAAATCCACTCGCACGTTGAAAGTGCCCATCCCAGCAGGGACGGATCCAGAAGCTAGCCCATTTGGGCCCAAACTAATTTTAACATTTTTTACAAACAAAAAATAAAAACTTTTCAAAAGAAATTTTGTAACCTGTTTGTCCCCATGGATTCACCCGATCCATCCCCCCAATATTTCTTGAATTAAAGCTGTGTTTAAGTAACTGAATGCATTGAACCAATGTTAAAATTATGCTGCCGAAAAAAACATAAGAATTATTGCTAAAAATTAATGTACCATTAATTGACTTTTTAGAGAGATTAAAAAATTTAAACAAATTATTTAATTATAATATATATTTTAAAATATTTATGTGTATAATTAAATTATATATCAATTTGTAAGTTAAGTAAATTGGTTTGGAAGAAAATGATAAATATATCAATTAATTAAATTTTTAATTCTTCTAAAAACCTTAACTGGTTGTTAGGTAAAAAAATGGAAGGTAGTAATAAGATCTAGCGTTGAAAGTTAAAGAAGGAATCACAAACTTGCTTGGCTTTCTTACATGCATATTATAAAACCCAAAATTATTTAAGTTGTTCTTCATGCCTCATTTGTTTAATATTATTAATCATTAAAGAAGCTTAAACATTTTGAACTAAAAAAAAAATAAAGAAGCTTAAACATTTTCACCCCGTAAACAAATATCGAGACTGTTTGGTGTTTACAAGTTGATCCTTTTTTATTTATTTTTTGCTAATAGAAAATGACATTAATTTATAGGATTAATACCATTGTCCACTCTTTAATTTAATTAAATTTTAGTTTTAAACAATATTAGTTCATTTAGTTTATATAAGAACTAAAACTAATGATTAAAAATAACAGGTGTTACTGAAATTGCTGGCAAAAGAAAAGTCTGATTGAAATTTCTTCTCCATGAATGTCCCAATAGTCAACCAAATATTTCTTCTACGTGAATGTCCCAAATGTCCACATGATTTTCCTTTGCCGTACGTTGTGTGGGCCTGTGGGGATTCCTATTGAATGGTTTATCAGCGAGAGCATCCCGACGTGGGTGTTCCTTGTCTTCTCATCCGTGTTTCACACGGACACGGCCAAGAATACTTGAGCTTGACTTGCTTGCAGCAGTCAATTGCCGATGACCCCGCTCTTGATGGAACCCTCGCTTCCGCATATTCAAAGTTCAAGCGCGTTACTTATCTTCCAGTTTCCATACTTCGTGAGGAAAATTCATTCTGGGTATGGCTTCTTCTCCGAATCCCCTTCTCCTCTGTTTTCTGATTCTGCTTCTGCCCTGTGTTTGTGTTTTTGCCCAAACCAGAACAAGTAATATCACTGTGGGCGATTCTTTCATCGCAGCAGATGGCAATACCTCATGGGTGGTTTCACCTTCTGGGGATTTTGCCTTTGGGTTTCAACCACATGAAGATAATACTTTCTTCTTGCTCTCCATCTGGTACGCCAACATTCCAAACACAACAATTGTTTGGTATGCAAATGGAGACAGCCCTGCTCCAAAGGGGTCAAGAGTTCAGATTACTGCAGCAGAAGGGCTTAAGCTTACTTATCCTGATGGTCGAACTCTTTGGACACCGGAAAATAGCCCTTCTGGTACTGTTGCTCTTGGCGCCTTGAATGACTTTGGCAACCTTGTTCTTCAGGATAGGAGCTTTAAGTCTGTCTGGGAGACCTTCAACCATCCCAGAGACACCATGTTGCCCTCACAAATTTTGGGGAGGGGAGGGAAGCTTTCTTCTCGCAAGTCAGAAGCGAATTTCGAGCAGGGAAGGTTTCAGCTTGTTCTTCAGGATGATGGTAATCTTGTAATGCATTCTGTGAACTTACCGTCTGGGTATGCTAATGAAAATTATTTGAAAACTGATACTGTTGAGTCCAATACTTCAAGTCCTGGAATTCAACTAGTCTTCAACAAATCTGGAAACTTTTATGTTTTACGCGAGAACAATGATACATTCACCTTCTCAGACCAGAGCATACCCTCTCCAACTCAATTTTATCTTCGAGCTACTCTTAATTTTGATGGAGTTCTCACTTTGTATCAACATCCTAAGAGGTCCACTGGTAATGAAACTTGGACACCTGTCTGGTCTCAGCCAGCTAATATCTGTAACTCTGTGGTCAGTGAAGGAACAGGCGTTTGCGGGTATAATAGCTATTGCACATTGGGTGACAATAGTAGGCCACAATGTCAATGTCCACCAGGTTATTCCCTACAAGATCCTAAGGATCCATATGGTAGTTGTGAACCAGATTTCATCCAGGGCTGTAAAGAAGATGAGCTTAGTCAGGGTAAAGATCTGTATCACTTTGAGGTGTTGACGGATGTAGATTGGCCTCTCTCTGATTATGTGCTTCAAAGGCCTTTTACAGAAGATGAGTGCAAAAGGGCTTGCATGGAAGATTGCTTCTGTGCCGTTTCCATCTTCAGATTAGGTGACAGTTGCTGGAAGAAGAGGTGGCCACTTTCCAATGGCAGATATGACACATCACTTGATGGTGCTAAGGCCCTTATAAAAGTGAGGACAGCTAATTCATCCCTAATTGGTCCTCCTGTTCCTCCAATCATCAGAAGAAAGAATCAGGACACGTTGATTTTAGCTGTCTCCGTCCTCTTGGGTGGCTCTGCCTTTCTTAACCTGGCATTAATTGGAGCAATCTGTCTAGGCTTTTCTTCCATTTACCAATTCAAGAAGAAGCTTCAAAATGTTTACCAAAGTGACGGTGCTGTTGAAACCAATTTGCGTTGTTTTAATTATAAGGAGCTTGAAGAGGCTACAAATGGGTTCAAGGAAGAGTTAGGGAGAGGAGCTTTTGGCGCTGTTTATAAAGGAACCATAAAGATGGGTTCTGCAGTACCTGCGGCTGTCAAAAGGTTGAACACCTTTCTTTTGCAAGAAACTGAGAAGGAATTCAAGAATGAAGTTAATGTCATTGGTCAGACCCATCACAAGAATTTGGTTCGTTTGCTTGGATTCTGTGAGGAGGGAACAGAAAGGCTGCTGGTGTATGAGTATATGAGCAATGGCACATTAGCAAGCCTTCTTTTCAGTGACTCAAAACCCAACTGGAACCTACGACTAAAGATGGCTTTTGGGATTGCAAGAGGACTTGTTTACTTACATGAAGATTGCGACACCCAGATCATCCACTGCGACATAAAGCCTCAAAACATACTCCTCGATGACTATTTTAATGCCCGTATTGCTGACTTTGGATTGGCCAAGCTCTTGAACATGAACCAGAGCCGAACCCATACAGCTATTAGGGGAACAAAAGGATATGTTGCACTTGAATGGTTCAAGAACATGCCGATCACGGCCAAAGTAGATGTCTATAGCTTTGGCGTGTTGCTTCTGGAGATCATCTGTTGCAGAAGAAGTGTGGACATGGAATCAGAGAATGAGGAGAGAGCAATCTTAACAGATTGGGTTTATGACTGCTACTCAACAGGTTCTCTGGAGGATTTGGTTGAAGAAGATCAGGAGGCACTGAGGGATGAGAAGAACCTGGAGAAGTTAATAATGATTGCCATTTGGTGTATCCAAGACGACCCAACTCTTAGACCCACCATGAGAAAAGTTTCTCAGATGCTTGAAGGAGTTGCTGAAGTGCCTGCTCCACCATTGCAGACCCTAAATAGCGTCACTCAAGATCACTATTAGACATTCACTTTGGATGATTGACTGTAGTGTGGGATCACTTTATCTCATGATATTATTCTGTCTTGTGTGAATTTTCTTAGTTGTGCTCTGCCTAGTATTGCCCCATAGATACATAGATAGATGGGCAGACAAGTTTCAGTGTAAGAAATAACATGTTCATGCTTGCCGTTCACTTGTTATTGAAGTGTTTTTATGATTAAATTTCTTCCTTGGCATCTCATGATATTTCTACTTAAATATATCCCTTTAGCTCAGGAATGAAAGTATAATATCGGTATACGCTTTGTACTCTGTTTTAGGAAGATATAGTGTTGTTGGGTATTCCTTTGATTTGCTAATATTGAAGAGAAAGAATATTACTTGCGCTGCTATTTTTATCCAGAGAGAGATTCAGATCAGTTTGAAGTTTTGGAATAATGTCCTTTTGATAATATATATATATATATATTTATCTTTCGGTAGTTAAATCAGTTACCATTTGTAACCAAAGTGCAGTTATAATTTCTCTCGTAAATGTCCTTAAAAAATTGACTGCTATAATGGGTCGTATTTAATATTTATTAATTGCCAGAAGCACCTGGTAATCAGGTAATATCAGTTTAATGTTTCTTTTTTGGGCGGAAAAATATCTGCTTACCGTTTGTTTTTGCGTAACGAGTGGCTATAAATTTCCTGTGAAAATCCGTTGACAAAATTTATCATTTAACGAAATCAAACGTTAGAAGTGGGGATAGTAACTCGAAAAAACTGATAAATTCAAGTAATAAAGGTCTATCAATTGTTGGTAAGGATTTGAGTCATCATACATAAAATTATGGGTTCAAATCATGCTGCGAAACGTGAGAAGAAATTTTATTGCTGAGTGATGATTCGTGAGCACCTCCTTAGATTCTTCTTGAGTTGGGAGGAATAGTCTGTTTCTTTCTTAGCGAAACTTTTTTGTTCCTGAAAGGAACTGATAAATTCACATGCCTGTCATAGACTCAATGTATTTGGAAGTCTATTGGGAGAAAGAAATTACAGCTCTCAAGGTAATTTTATGGATTTCAAGATAGTTTTACATATTTTAAGATTGTTTTTATAGATTTCGAGATGATTTTTACAGATTTCGAGATGATTTTGTTTTGACTTATGGACACTATTGTAAAAATAAGTTCTAAGTACACATGCACAAGCACGAAAAGTACATGCAGGTTGTTAAGCACGTCATGCCAAGCTCTTTAATTAATTACGATATTGCAGCTTTGCAGTGAAACCTGAAACTGTAGTCTTTTCATAAAAAAAATGGGTGACTGTTTCGCCGGGTGAACTGACTAATGAAAGATGCATGTCGGAAAATAATTTGTAGATTTTTTTCCAAGAGTGTCCCTTTCTTCTCCTTAAATGATGTAGCCAATGAATTGCTTTCAGAGCTGGGATGATTTCCGGCCACGGCTCTGTTTTCCCGGAAACTGCTTCATTTTCTCAAGAAAAAATAAATCTTACCTTGTATATATACACTTCTATATATACATATGAGCTGAGCACAGAAATAATTATCGTTCTTGTGAATCAATTTTTGGGGGTGATAATAAAACGACGAGGATCTTGATGGAGTTCACGCCGGGAAGCTCAGGGTACATAGAATTGTATCCTGAGAGGAAAGTGTCGTTATTCAAGAACCCTTATATTCTCGCTCTCACCGCCGTCGCCGGCATAGGTGGTCTCCTCTTCGGCTACGACACAGGTAATTAATGGAGCTCCTGGATTGTTCAGAGTGAAAATAAATATAATGCAATCCATCTATTTCATTTTGCATGAAAGGAAGATTATAAGAATCATGATGTTACACTTGGGTAATGATGATTTAAACACTTATTATTGTTTGTTATATTATAAGTTTCAATCAGTCGATTTTCGATGTTAGAAATCGAAATTTTCTTCAAGCTTTGTTAAATAATAATAAAAAAGGTCGTTCTCCTTTTGAAGTGCTTTATATATTACGTACAGGTGTCATATCTGGAGCACTTCTGTATATTAAAGATGATTTTGAAGAGGTGAATCAGAGTAGTTTCCTACAGGTATATATATAAGCTTGTGTTGTAAGTTTACTCTTAACTCTAAATCTATAAAGTTTAGTTAACAAAAGTTGATTTAATTAGTAACAGATTAACTTAGAACTCATTAGGTTATAAGTTCAAATCTCATCACTAATACATTATTAATGGATAAACTGTAAATATCTTTGTAAACGTTTTATAAAATAAGAGACATACCATGGTTTTTATGAATTATTGGGATTCAACTCACTTAAATTTTTTTTATACCAAAAAAAAATTGAAGAGTCCAAAATTAAATATACCCATATCATGCCATATTTCATATTTCACGCATTACACAAAATGTCTAAACAAAGCATAAGTCCAACCTAACACTTAGACTAGGGAACTCCAATTTGGATCTTTTATGCTCACAACAATAAATCATATAATAGTGCATTTAACGAAGGTTTATAAATAGTTTAAGGTTAATTCAATCTTTAATTTTACCCTCATTTTGATTTTGGTTCCTTAAGTTTTAAACCATAGATATTGATCCCTCAAATTTAAATCCGTTTAAAATATTGATCTTTATAATTTAATAAAAACCTGGATCATTTTATCCGTTGAAAAATCAAAACCCATGGTTTGAAATTTGAGGGACCAAATGACCAAAACCAACTAAAGGTTGTATTAACTTGTAGTTTTTACTGTGTGCTCTTGGCTTATACAATTGCCATAAGTTGAGCTTTCTAGTTGCAAGTAGAGTAAAATTACTGCACGATTTCTAATAGTTTTGAAATGCCAGGAAACAATAGTGAGCATGGCTCTAGTTGGTGCAATTATTGGAGCGGCATTAGGTGGCTGGGTTAATGACGAATTTGGGCGTAAAAAGGCCACCCTCATTGCTGATATAGTCTTTGCCTTGGGATCAATAGTTATGGCACTGGCTCCTACTCCGTACGTCCTCATATTTGGGCGCCTTCTTGTTGGTATTGGTGTTGGAAAAGCTTCTGTAACTGCACCTGTGTATATTGCAGAATCAGCTCCCTCAGAAATAAGAGGAGGGCTTGTGAGCATAAATGTGCT
>JANTPZ010007801.1:0-10697 GCA_025593235.1 Vachellia pachyceras | reverse complement strand
CTACTTTTTCTTTCTTTCTCTTTTCTCTTTCCTACCCACTTTTTTACTTCGAAATTCATAAAAGCTAATAACTTTCCAAACATAAATCACTTTTCAAAACCTAGGTTTTGCCTCGGAATCTGTAAAAGCTATTTTCCAAAATCTATTCTCCAAAATCTAGGTTTTGCCTCGAAATCTATAAATGTTATTTTTAAAATCACATCCAAACAAGCTCTAAATCATTCTCCACATTATTTTAGATTTTCCTATTATTTGTCCAGATAACAAATCCAAATTTTTAAGTCATTCGCAAGGTTTGTATAGGTATTACTAAATTGCATTTACCAAGTAACAAATGTAAATTTTTACATCGTTTTGGTAATGCTTAGTGAAATGTGGCGAATCCTTTAGTAAAACTTGTGAAATACCTGAGAGTGTAGATTTATTATCACTTTGCTAAATCAAAAGTTGGTAATAAACTATCAGAAAAATGCTATTTAGTGATGAAAATCTGTCGTTAAATGGCTACTTTTTACCACTAAAACAAGTGTCACTAATATTTTCCGTCGCTAAATGGAAATTTTCTGATGGAAAATATAATGGCCATTTAGCGATGGATTTTTCCGTCACTGAATGATATTTTTCTGGTAGTAATATTTTGATGAAATACAGGGAATTGTTATACAAAACTTGTGAATGATCTTAAAATATAGATTTGTTACTTGGTAAACGAAATTTGATAAATTTCCTAATTTTAATTGGTCAGAGGAACTAAGTATACAAAATTTGTAAAGTCGTGATTCTCTTTATGCATAAAATTTGTAATATTATATTTATAAAAAAAATTGATAATATGGGAGTTTTCTTCAAATTTTCCACGTTGTATTTACAATTCACAATATCAAGGTTTGAAGTTTTACTTTTGATCTAAGATATAACCTTATTTGTCAAAGTGTTTGTAAAAGTCAAAAGTATATTTAACAGTGTTTTTATGTAAAACGAGATAATCTCCTTCACATATTTACCTCGACTTGCGTAAAAGTATTTATCTACCCTGTTCCCAAACAGGTAAATTATATGAATAGGGTTATTAATGAACCATAATTTGTTAAATATATTATATTATGAAATATGAAATCACTCAAAAAAAAAGTATTTTACAGTAAAATCAGAGGAAGTAATAAGCAATTCGAGCACGACAACTTTTCATTGAACAGAAAAAGATAATGTCGCTTTTCCACTAATCTTAATGTGCATGTTTAAAATATTTAGGTTCTTTAATTGTTTTAATCTTTACAATGTCTCGTTCAGAAAACCTATTTTCAAATGGTCAATGTTATATTTATTGATAAATAATTGCTGAAAAATAGATTACACATGTCTTGACCATATGATGTACAATTCATGTAAACTTTAATTAAGTCTGGCAAAAAATACCAGGTTAAAAAAATAAAGTTACGAAAAATAATCCAGTGAATTACTGAAGGTATCCTAAACAATTTTAAGCTTCAGGCTAATTTTTTTGAAACTTGGAGTGTTATAAAAATATATTCATTTAGTTCTATTTATAAATATTTTCAACATGTTTTACACATGTTAAGGAACGTTAACATTCACAACTTTTTAACTTTATATCGATTTAATATACATTATATCACATGAAGATAAAGTCAACAAAATAATAAAAGAATGATAAAATTATATTTATATGAAAAATTTAATAATGTAACTTATAAATAGGATAAAAAATTCATATTTCTCTCTTTTATAAATAAAATGAGAGGACTGCTTCTAAATCATGCATGAATCAAAGACCAGTAGGAGGAAGAGTTTTGATGACCACAAAATGCATCTAATTAACTCTCACATTTAGGGGAGAGCATTAAACCCGGAACTCGCAAAGCCCGCCTGGACCCAAGAAAAATTCTCTGGATTGGGCCTGACCAATGGTGGCTCTTTACAAGTGGGCTAAAAACCCGCCCATATCAACAATTAACAGGCGGGCTACGGGCATGTCAACGGGCTACCCGTACATATATTTTTAGAAAAAAATAGTAACCCCAACCCACCAAATGCCCCAAAATTTGGGGCCCAAATTGCCACTACCGCTCCTGCCCACATGCTTGAATCTCGATGGCTTGATGCATCAGTGAAATTGTGAACCTCATCTACTCCTAGCTCCCAACTCTCATGTTCTAGGGTAGGGATTGAGATTCGCCGCCGTGAGAGCTCTGTTTCAGTGTCTTAGAGACTTTATCAGTTCATTTGCATTTTCGATTGCGAGCTTAGCCCAGCTAGCTAAGCTCGACTTCCGCTGGAGCTCGCCGAGAGTCAACAGGCATGACAGACGACTTCTGCTTGAGCTCAGCTCTATCACTGCCGGACGTGGGCGTGGAAATTTGAAAGGTGAAAAGCTAAACGCCTAAACCCAGCCCTTGGTTCACGGAGTTCATCTTTTGCCACGCATGCACCTTGAATATGTCGTTGATTTTCAAATAATCTCAGCCATGCAGTTCAATTAGGGTTTTCCCTCTCATCTGCAACATTTCTCCTCGGCCAACAAAGACGATGGTGAAAGGGGAGTGAATGGAATTAGAGCATCGGCGGTCAACGTGTTGTGGGATGCTGCTAAAGGGTGGCCAGCGGTATGTGATAAATTGTGTATTTCATGCAATTTTTTTGTTAAGTATTTTTGGAATCCGGTTTCATGCTTTCTCCGTGCTTTCAATTTGGCATGGCCTGAGAATGATGATTTCAATTTGATGCTTGATTTTGGTGTTAAGCTTTCAAACATGTTACTCCCGGGCCACTAGAAATGTTTCTTTCACTTGTTGCTTTACACCCCAAGTTGATTGTTCATGCTAGCATTTTTTGGTGAAGATTTATCCTAGCATTTGACTCGAGAAGAAAAGAACATAAAATTGAGGTCTAAAAAGCAAATTTTTACCTCTTACCTAGTATGGAACTGTTACGTAATATTTCTCAAAGTAGCTAGTCATTCTATGGTTCTTTGTGGAAGTTTTGTTATCTGAGTTGCTATTAAACATAGTTTGGATGGTCAAGGATTGATATATCACTAACTCTTGTTTAACGGGCTACCCGTATCCATTTGAAACCTGCACATTTATTTACAACCCATTTAAAGGAGGTTAAATGGGTTCATGCACGGGTATGGGCTAGCACGTACCCGTGAAACATTTAACGGGTTGGGGCACAGGCTGCCTAACCGCCCCGTTGCTCTCCCATACTCACATTACTTATTTAATTTGATTTCTTTAATTAATGCCAACATTGTGTAATCAATGAGTATTGCATGAAAAGCGTTCTTGTAAAACAAAAATAGTATTTTAGGAGAGTTAAAACTTTACCACTTAATTGATCCTTTTGGTCAATTCACTCAAATATTATATTATAAGTTTTCTCTTATTAAGTTGTTAGGTGGTGATTCTACTTTTTGAACTCTTGTTCCGGTAATTGTGGAACATTAAAATTAATTGCTATATGAAAAGTGTAAACTAGTTTATTTGTAAATGACACACAATGAACGGCAAGGGAGATACTATTATACGAGGGAAATAATATTTTAAAAATTGGCTTGATCAATGAATTTGCAGAAACTAAGTAGTTGTGTAAATAATATTTAAAGGTGCGTAGTCAATCATATTGTAATTTCAACTTAATTGAAAAAATTCCAATATGGTTTTTTTGGGGGATTTGATCGATCTTTAAACTAAATCAATTTTGAAAACATCCCCCGATCCCAGATCATCAGACTAAATATTAACGTCTAGTTCATCGTTTGCCCGTTAATTAAACTGATTGATCAGTTGGATTGAGTTCTAACAATTAAAATATTACCTCTAGTTTTTAATATAAGAGTCAGTTAACTTTTTGAAGAGATTAAAGAAATAAGTTAAATTGGTTACTTCACGTGATATTCTAAAAATATCCTTACATAAAAAATGGCTAGAATGCAAAGTTGACAGGGTGTTTGTTTGGAAAAGTTTATTTACTCTCTAAAAGTACATTCAACAGTGTTTTTCCGTAAAACGAGATAATCCCCTCCATATATTTACCTTAACTTACGTAAAAGTACTTCTCTATCGCGTTCCCAAACGAGTCCAAAGCCTTTTAATCAAGAAAATATTAATAGGGGTAGTTCAGAAAAATGATTAAATATATGAGATAAAATGGATAGGGTCCTTTATTTATGACTAAATCTAATTTTCAACTAAATCTTATAACAAACAACAGATATGATGTTAAAAAAGCTAGTATACAATTATACCTTCCTAGGTCTATAAAGCTATTTTACTGCAAAGATCAATTCTAGGCTTCCACACAAGGAAGGGCATATATTGCTTTCTCATCAGAACAAGGTCCTATGTGACTTAACTAAGTAATTATAATTAAAATCATTAATTTAATCGAAGATAGTGGCTTAGGATGTCACATATACCTCCAGGGAAAAACAAAGCTTCTCTGGGTATCAGTTAGCCACTCTCCACTCTCCCATTGTAACCAAAAGTTGAATTTGTTAGTGCTTTAATAATATATATAATTGTCCGAAACGACAAACCACGAATCAAAGCATAACCTACCAACACGCATCCATTGGAAGAAGAGTTCTAATTTGGCTTCCCTTGAAAACTTAAGTCTATGAGTTATTTGAGATATTATATTTACTTATAAATTTAGGATCTTAATTTTATTCCCTATTTTATTATTTTTGTTAATCTAATTTATCTAACTTATAAATTGATATTTTGTCAAAAAAAATTATAAAGTGACATACAATGGTATTTTAGGGAACGAAATTATGTCATGTTTATTCAAATTAATTAACCAATTTATTTTTTTAATTTACTCAAATTGGTTAAAAAACTTATATTAAAGATCGAATGTGGTATCTTCTTTCTATTAAATATAGGTATCTTCCTACTAAAGATCATCCTATTATAAGCACTGCTGAGGTATTAAATGTAAAAATATCTCCTGGTTGGAATTCAAACATTAGCTTATTGTGTTACGAAGAATTAATCCCTTTTACTAAACTTAATCTCAATTGGTAGTATATCTTTTTCGTAATTATATATACTCAATCCTCCTCTAAATGTAAGTTATAAAGAGAAGTTTATTTTAACCCTAAATTTAACACTTTATTTCACTTAGCCTTACATATTTATAAATTTTTCCTAAACTCTCGTGATTGATTGAATATATTAAGGGAGATTTTCATCAATGAAATATTTTCTAATTCAAACACTACCCATGATCTTAATATAAGATATAATTGACTTTTTTTTGAGAGATTAAGAAAATTAATTAGCTAATATATTTAATATTTTTCTCCAAAATAATTTACGTGCCTTATGAACTTAGATATAATTTAATAATATATAAAAATATTTTATAGTTTACGTTATAATTAAGTAATTTATTTAACTTTTTTAATATTGTCATAAAAAAGTCAACTTACTCTCATGTTAAGAGTTGGAGGTAGTAATTGAAAGGAATGATTCAAAAAAAAAATCACATATTTTTTACAAATAATGTTTTTGGCTAGTTTTTACAAATAATTAATTTAACTAATTTCATAAATATCTACAAATTAGCTATCATCTAGCTTCTACATATATTTAGATTTAGAATGAGTAATACTGATACTTCTTGTCGTCGTGATTGGAACATTGGTTCACCACGTTATGAGTAATCATTTTTTTCAATTAAACCCAACCTTTGTTGGTAGTACCTTTTTTATGAATTCTATACTCCCTCCCCGCTAAATGTAAGAGTTACGAAAAGAAATTTGTTTTAATCCTAAATATAAGATTTTAATTCCTTTTATCTTCTAAATTTATAATTTTTTAAAATTTCCATATTGAATATACATAGTAAGGGTTTTTTTTTTGCTTAGAGCATTCAATGTCTTCAACTTACCTCACTTTTAACTTGGAGGACTTATCGGGATCCAGATTAATCTGGATGGAGCTAGACATGACCACAAGGACGACAAAGGATTAAACCGGTACAACTCCTTACCAATTGAACTAAGTGCTTAGTGGTAGGGTAAGGGGATTTTTCACTAAGGAAGTAGTTGTTTATGCATATAATTAAAAAAAGGAATGATGTAAGAAAACAAATACACATTTTTTAACATAACTAACCTAATTAATTTTATTTGCCTCTTCGAATTAGTTATATAGTTTTTACCTACGTTTAGAATTAGAATGAGTAATGCATTTTATCTTTTGAATTAATAATAACTATATTTGAGGTGACATCTTGTCATGTTTATCTAGCTAGGATCTCTGTGATGGGCAGATGGGAACTAAAGTAAACAATTGCTTTAGAAAAAGGTTTGTTTGATTAGTGGAGCACTGACCCATTTAATATATGGTAATTTAGTACACTAAATATAATTAAATATTATTAAAGTGATTTAGAACCTTTATCCGATTGGATCTGACATATGCTTTTTGTGCTATTATAATTATTTTCTTGAGTGGGCAATCCAATTAAGTAAATAAAAGTATGATATATATATATATATATTCATTGTTGGTGATGGCCTTGTCTAATGCAATCATAAGCTATATGGACTCAGGGAACATGCATGCACATTGCTGGATCTTTAATTAATCATATAATTAATTAGAGGCTCTCTCGCTTACAAGTTGTTTGGTAAAAAAAACATAGATTAAGGAGTACGAGGATTCTTTATTTATCTACATTTTAATTATTATCTAACTAATATGTATATGTTTTTTTTTTGAAACGATGTGTCCCTCTCACGTCGTTTTTCCCATCATAAATAAATATATCAGCAACGTGCATGATAAATTATTAGCGAAAGTAAGACTGGATATATATATATATATAAAGGCGAAAAATATCTTTCAAAGAGGACAGAGTATTTATACACATATCAAATTTAAATTTAACATCAAGACATATTCATGTAACTATATAAGACAAGGGGGTAAAGCACCGAATATCAAATTAGAGTTACATAATTACACATACGCATCATAATTTTAATAAATTTCTTCTCTCTGCATTGATTTTATATAAGAGTACTGTTGGATGAATTGATCATGATGATGGATATAACTGAGCCAATCAGTATTTACATCAATATCAAATATTACATTTCTAGCAAATTGCACTTATTAGAGCCTCAATGGAGCACCCCTTCAGGAATATTGTAAATGAAGCTGGATCTCTTTTGAACAGGAACTGATAGGTCTTTATCTACCATGTTCCAAGGGAAGGGAATGTTGTTGACTACTTGGCAAAACTGACCCATAATATTGAGGGTAACTTTTGTATTTTTCATTAACCGCCAGCTTATTTGTATGAACGTGGTGGTGATGGAGCTTAGGGGCTAGGAGCTCCCTTTCTTGTACTTTTATTTTGAGTTAATGGTATCCAGTATTATTAAAAAAATTGTAAATAATGCAAAATTATCTAAACTCTGTCTCTGTTAAATACATGAACCCCTCTAGGCTAGTATTATACATATGGTGACCGTTTGGGAACCAGTAGAGAAGTATTTTTACAGAAGTCGAGGTAAATGTATGAATGATATTTTCTCGTTTTGAACAAACATACTATTAAACATGTATTTGGCTTTTTCAAATGCTTTAATAAACAAGCCAATGAAGAGAAAAGATTCTCAAATTTGTGTTAACATTGCTTTTATTTTTATATTAAGGAAAAAATTTCACTAACTCTGGCTAATGCAAGAGAAAATTCGTAGCAATATAATGAAATAGTTCCTCCATATTCAACTAAATGATTTATTATTCGTAATTATTAATAGAGGTTGTAATTGAAGCGTAGATATCGGCCGGAGCGTGTCGGAACTCGACAGAACGTGTGGCTGGGATTAATTCTAATATAAAGTCTGTGACAAGTAGCTGCATCAATAATATTGTCAACTTTTCGACCAAAAAAAATAATATTGTCAACTTTTCGACAAAAAAAAAAATAATATTGTCAACTTGACGTGAGTAATTGAAGCTTGTCTCTTACGTAATTACCAAGTGGTTCGTAATTTGTGGAGGACGTATTCAAAACAATTTATCTAACATTAGAGAACCAAAATCTGTTCTAAGTGGAGTTGGACCATGGCTACTACTGGATTGAACCATGTTTTATTTTATTATTTTATAAAACAAAATACATGGTGCCCGTTTGAAAACGCGATATAGAAGTACTTTTACGTAAATCGAGGTAAATATGTGAATAAGATTATCTCGTTTTACAAAAAAATACTGTTAAATATACGTTTGACTTCTGTAACTGCTTTACCAAACACACACATGGAGAAAAGCACACAAACCCGGGGGTGGTAGTATCTTTTATAGGCATTGAGTGGTTGGGGTTAAGCAGTAACCACTACCTCTGGAATTAGGACTCATACAGACTATTATTAATATTATTATACCCCAATCTCCATCATTGATTTAAAGTAGGAAGAAGAAGCCAAATCAAAATCAACATGTCCTTATCCACGTTATAAGGGCGATTCCAATCTCTCTACTTGGGTCAATTATATATTACACATTTTTTAATTAATTCACTTGTAGTATTCACCTAGCTAACAAAGGTTAATAAGAGACATTTCTAATTAATCATACAGTACCTGATAATAATGTTAAAAATTAGTTTTGTCGAATTACTATTAGATCAATGACAATGAATGTTAGGTTTCAATTAATAGAATAATAAGAACATAAAATTGGGGTAGATAAAATGATGTTTTTGAGATGCGTTAATATAATATATGACCCCTTAAGTTTATCATTAGTTTGATTTTCATTCCTTAAATTTTAAATCATGGCTTCTGGTTCTTTAAAGGAAAAATTGATTCATATTCTTATTAAATTATAGAAACTGATGTTTTAAATGAAATAAGAATTGAGGGATCATATATTGTAATAACTTACTGAGATGGACAGATCATCATATAGAAAAATATGCACAAGATTTATGATGAGCAATTACGATGAAGAGTTGTCATGAAATCTTATGAAAAGAAAATGCTAAAAAAGTATTTGAAGTTATTTGGATATACACAAATCAAAAAGAAGGTCATGGGGAGTGGATGAAAGTGTAATGATGAGATCATATACATATGGAATCCTCTCAAAAAAAGAGAAAAATCGAAAAGAACACACAATTAAGTTATAAACCGGATCTTTTGGTAAATTAATACTACCAATTTACATAAATATTTAGTTGTTAATAGGATATAATAGTACTATACTGTATAGTTAACCCTGACTCTAACCCTAATTAATTAGGGTGATAAAATTTGTTACTGTTATACTTGACTATAGATTCATTTAGGACAGCGGTAGAAGTACTTTTACGCAAATCACGGTAAATATGTGGAGGAGATTATCTTATTTTACGAAAAAAATTGTTGAACGTACTTTTAAATGAGAGTAAAATATTTTCAAAAGATACAAAAGGATGAAGTGTTGTTCGGGCATCTCCAGGGATGGAGTTTTGATATCAGAATTGTGTGTATATGTACTAGGTACAGGCACAAGCATGGTCGTATTCCCTACCATACATTTTCAGATTAGAAACAAGGCCAATGAGAGGGAAGACATCACGTGGGGGCATGTTGAAGTCAAAAATGCAAAATCTCGATCCACGGATTTAGCTGTCCACACTTGTATTTTTTTCCTCCCGTTGGGAATTGTTCTTCCTCCCTTGTCCTTGGTGGCTCCATTATATTCAAAGTCCTCTCTCTCGTGGTTGATTTGATTTCATGACACTAACAGTGTAAGTAAGAGTAACCGACATGTCTACAAGAAAAATTCGGTGCCGTATGGCTCAGAAATGTTTGAGACGTCGTACGTATCTCATTAAATGAACTCTCTCTCTCTCTCTCTCTCTCTCGGAGGGTAAAAGTTGTTTAACCATGCATATCCAAATCCTTCTCTCACATATATACATTCACCTAATCTGCCGCCACTGCACACCCCCACGGGTGGCGCGTCATCTTCAAACTCCTAAGAACTCTGCGTCAGTCAAAAGAGAAGAGAAAGTGATCTGCAGGGAGAGACATGAAAGAAAGAAGCAAGGGCTCTCACTCTTAGATCTGGCCAATATCCAGAGTCGGTAATGGAAGTGTGCCATAAAACAAGAAGGATCATAAAAGGACAAACCCATATCATCACAGTCTGACCTAAACAAATTTTGAACAGCCATATAATATAATATAAGCAAGTAGTAACAGTGGTGACGAAGAGAACAAGAAGGAAAACAACCACCACCTTTGACTTGGCTGATTGGACCACCCCGATCCGGCCGTCCTTGGAAGATCCAATATACCCACCAACCCGTTCCTGTCAGTCTCTCTCTCTCTCAAAGCCTCAATTAGGCAGTCTTGTGTGGGCGAATGAAGCTGCACAACGCAAGAGAGAAATTAAAGGAAATAAGTGTCGGTGTGTGTACCTACGCAAGTCTGAGGTTTCAACAACGCATGAGTTGTTACCATGAGTCGCTATGCTATAGCGTAAATTGCTGCCTCATATTGTCATGTACATCCTCCCTTTGTGTTTGTTTAGATTAGGGTTTCGAATATGTAGACCGACCGTTTTAACATAATTTTACATTTTATAATATGGTTACTTGAGGAAAATTTTGTTTCCAATTGTGTGAATGTATATTTAAAATAAACCCTATCTGTTAACCAA
>JANTPZ010007799.1:0-10638 GCA_025593235.1 Vachellia pachyceras | reverse complement strand
ATTTTTATTTTTATTTTTTCATAATTCGGGTGGTAAAATATTATATTTAGCAACTGTTAAATTTGTTCTTGTATCTACAAGGGCATGATATTTTCTAGATCTATATTTTTTATAATTAAATTTTACTAAGACATATAATAATTGTCTGTTCATTATATCTTCTGTAACTTTATTCTTTTTATTCTTATTTTTTTCCGTTTTATTTTTACCATCTTTCCTTTTCTTATTTGTAAAATTTTATATATTTTATTATCATTTTTTGTATTTTCCACTTTAGTTATTGTTTTATAGAGTTTTATTGTTTTATTCCTTTTAATTTTATTTCTTTTGATTAATTGGGCATCTAAGACTAAGGTTTCTATATTATTCATTGAAATCTATTTATTAAATTTTTGAGATTATTATAGTTTGATAATTTATATTTATTACTATTCTATCTTTTTGTATTCTATAAGGTCTTACAATCTTTTCCTAATATTATTTTATATTCATTTATAATTTCTGGTCATAATTTTATATTGATTATATCTCTTTTATTAAATCTTATTATTGTATTTATCTTTGTTCCTTCTTCTGTTATTTGTAAATTATTTTCTGTATATTTTTCATCAATAAAACTTGTTTGTATATTTGGATATATTGAAGCTATTATTTCTTTCCATAATGCTTCCTTTGTTATCTCTATTTTTATAATATTTGCTCCTTGAGTTAAATCTATTTGTCTACTTCTTGGTCTTATTTGTGTTACATTAGAATTTATAGGTATTTCAGCTAACAGATTTTTTTCATACTCTTCTTCAGATTGATTATATGATCTTATTAATCCTCTTCTTGTTTTAGGTCTTCTTGTTAGATTATCTATACTTCTCCTTATAGTATTAATATTTATATTGAAAGATGGTATATTAACCCTTAACATTCTTTGTCCTAGATTATTATCAGTTTGTATCCTACCAGGGTTTAAAGTTTGATTGTAATTTATAGTTATATCTAATTCTATTTGTAATTGTTTTGGGATTGTTATATTTGTTGGGTTTAATGTAACTTCTTTTAATATTGGCATAAAATATTTATCTATAGTTATCGTTCCATGTAATCTTTTATATATATTTTATGTTCATTAGTAAAAATAATCCTACCATAGTTGTTATACTTATTGTTCTAACTCCTTCTAATAATTTTATTCCTCCTAATTTATGATATATTATAATAGATTTATTTAGATGTTCATTTGCTCTTGATATTGCAAAATTTGTATTTACCGTAAACTTTAATTTTTGATATATTAAATTTCCTAATAATATTCCTAATATACTGTCTTGTACACTATTTATTATTCTTCTATTTGTTATTAATAATTCTATAGGAGAATCTATACCTTCTTTAAAATAAGCTTTTATTAATAACTGTACTCTTGCTATATAAATTTATGTAACTTCATCCTTAAACGGTAATTTAGATATTTCATTTTCTCTTAAAGTTTCACTTACTAAGGGTATCCTTAAAACTCCCTCTGTTAAAGTTGATTCTATTAGATATTTCTTTTATAATACTACTCAAGCACTTTTTTCTTTCTTTTTATTTTTTAATATTTTACTTACTTTATGTAGAAATCCGTCATTACTTAATTCTTCAGGTTTCATATCTAATTTTATATCTTTAATCTTATTATATTGTTTTTCATTAAATGTTATTTTTATTTCACATATTCCTTTTTCATTTCTATATTCTTCATATTCATCGTATTCTTGGTTTATGTTACCAGTCCCTTCATCTTCTCTTGTATTTATCATAATTTTATTCTTCTTCTATAGAAGATATTTCATATTCTTAATCCAATGATTCTTTTTCTGATGATAATTCTTTATCTTTATATAACTTATAAATTTCTATTTCTAGATCTTCTATATCACTATATATTGATTCATCAAATTTTATATGTTCTAATTCATATTGTTCTGCATATTCTAAAATCTTCATTCTTTTTTCATTTCTTGGTTTTTTACACTATATACTAACATGTCCTATTTAACCACAACTATAACATTTACATTTTACAGGTTTCTTATTATATTTAATTTTCTTTTTTCCTTTATTAAAATATCTTATTGGTTTGAATTTTTTTATAGAATTTTCCTTTTGGATATCTTTTAAATTTATATTTTTGTTTACCTTTTCTCTTTTTCCTTTTTATTTTTTCTTCTTTACATCCCCATCTATGACGTGTTTGTAATTCTCCACATTTTAATATTGTTTTATTAGTTTTATAATATTTTATATTTCTCCATGCTTGCTTACATTTATCAGATAAATAATGATGCATTAATTCTAGTTTATCTATAAATATTTTATTATAATCATCTATTATGGTTTAGGATATTAATTTTGGTAATTTTCTATAAAATAAGTTTAGATAAAATCTTTGATTTTGATAATTTTCTATTCTTGCTTCATAATAATATTTCTTGAATTCACGTATATACTGATTTAAATATTCTAGATTTAAAGTATAAATTTCTATTTCATGTAATTTTTCTATAGCTCTTTTAATTTTTATTTCTTCATTTAAAGCTGCACTTCTTCCTACAAATTCATTTCTTAACAATTGTTCATATCTTCTCACTAACATGTTAAAAAATTGTTTTCTATTTTCATATGGTTTGTCCATTCTTCTTGCTTGTTCTTTAAATTCACGACCTTTACTTTTCCACCAATTATGTACATTTTCTTTAAAGCTTAATTCTATTATATTACTAGCAGTAGTCATATCTATATTTTTATTCATTAATGCTAATACTTGTGATTTACTCCATTCTTCTAATCTTTTTTCTGTATCTAATTTACAATCCAAATCTAACCAAATTCCTGTAATGGGTATATTTCTTGTTTCATATTGTTCTAATGGTGTTGGAATAGATTCTGTTTTATTAGGTATTCTGAAAATTATTTCAAAAGGTATTTCAATATTTGATAAAGGTTCTTTATGATATAGATTAATGTTTTCATTTTCTACTTCCATTGTGTTTCCATAATCATCTCTTAAAGTACTTGTTCCATCTTGACTTTCTTGACTTTTTGATCTAATTCTTGATCATGTTATATCACTATTTTCAACCTTTTCCATATTTGTTTGTCTTATCTAATCTATATTTCCTATTTTTGTTACATTTTCAAATTCTCTTATTTTCTCTAACTTTTCTTCTTCCTGTCCCATTATTTCTTCTATATCATCTTCATCAAATTTATCAACTTGTTCTATTATATTCATCATATTTATATTTACTATTCTATTTTCTTGTCATTAACTTTTCTTTTTGGTTCAAAAATTTCTAATATATGATACATATATGATCCTATATGACATGCTATTTCTGCTATTTTATTAGCTTCTTTTTCATTTCAATTTATTTCTTCTTTTTTTATGTTGACAGAATGTAAAGATAAATGTTAATTTTTGTTATGTTTGTTTCTTCTATTATTTCTTATGTTATTTATTCTGTTAGGCTCACATATGTATAAAAGAGTGGGACAGCTGTTGCGTTGATGTACAGACATAATAATAATATTTTTCAGACTTTCTTCTACAATTCTCTCTGAAGCCCTTTTGTCGCTTCGTTCATTACTTTCCCTTCTCCCGTGCTCGAACCTTCATCGCTCAAAGGCTGCACGTTGTTTCATGGTATCAAAGCATCATGGCCGACTCTTCCCAAGTCAATAGCTCTCCTTCTAGTTCGACTATTGATCTTTCTCAACTTTCCAGCCCCTATTAATAAACTGGAATTTGTTGATGGAACAATTTCTGCCCCGTTGAGCTCTGATCCGCTTCATCCTGCGTGTCTGAGATGCAATACAATGGTCTGTTCCTGGTTCACACGCTCCTTATCTCTTACAATCACCCAGAGTATTCTTTGGATGGACAAAGCTTATGATATTTGGTCAGATTTACATGACAGATTTGCTCAAAGTGACCTATTTCGCGTTGCCGACTTGCAGGAAGAAATTTTCTCTTTCAAGCAAGGAGATCTTTCGGTCAATGAATTCTTTACTAAACTGAAAATATTTTGGGATGAATTTGTGACTCTCCGACCTATAATCTGCTGTCGCTGTAATTTTACATGTTCTTGTGTGGCCTATCATGACCAAGATTATGCCCTACGTTCCTTGAAAGGTCTTAATGACCGTTTTGCTTCTGCCAAATCTCAAATCATGATGATTGATCCATTGCCTTCTGTGAATAAGATTTTTTCTATGGTTTTGCAACAAGAACGTGAGATGCATTTACCTGCTGAGTCTACTGTGTTGTTTAGCAAAGGTCCTCGTTCTTCCAATTTTGGTCATTTGAATACCAATGGTGCATGGCCTTCTGTCACTTCTGGTTCTAATACCAAATTTTGCACTTACTGCCACCGTCCTCGTCATACAGTGGACATTTGTTATCGTAAGCATGGTTTCCCCCCGGGTTTTAAGTTTTGCAATCAATCCCTTGCCTCTGCTTATCATTTCCAATCTCAAGATCCTCTTTCTTCTTCTGTAATGGAGCCTCAATCCAAGTCTCTTGGCATGTTACCTTCTCCGTCTCCTCAATTTACTCCTGAACAATACAAGAAATTACTTGAGCTTGTTCAATCTTCTGTTTCTCTATCCCTTCCTATATCATCTGCTCAAAACATTAATGCAGCTTCTTTTTTTGCTCCTTCTCCAGGTAATACCTTTTGTGCTTCATTCTCTCATTTTACCTCTTGGATCATTGATACAGGGGCTACGGATCATGTTTGTCACACATTTAATTTGTTTTGTGATTATAAGTCTACATCTCCTATCTCACTTCCTTCTCATGTTCCCTCTCTTGATGATTATGATCCTTTACCCTCTTCTTCCTTTCATGCTTCCTCTTCTCATAATTCGACTTTAACTCCCTCTAATTCTTCTCCAACTTCTGTTACACTTCGCATTTCTTCCCAGCCACATATACCTCCTTCTTACTTATAGGATTATTATTATTCTGCCTTCACTACATTAGCTGCTTCTTTGTCCTTAGGTGATCGATATCCTCTTTCTTTTGTTATTTCTTATCATTCCCTTTCTCCTTCTTATCAATCCTTTTGCTTCAGTCTTTCTGCTAATGATACCCCCTCCACTTATCACCAAGCCTCTAAATTTCAATGTTGGAAAAATGCCACGGATGCTGAAATTAAGGCTCTGGAACAGAATAACACTTGGATCTTAACTCCTTTTCCTCCCGAGAAATCTCCCATTGGTTGTAAATGGGTTTTCAACAAGAAGTATAAGTTTGATGGTGCTTTGAATCGTTATAAAGCCAGGCTAGTTGCTAAGGAATTTACTCAAACTGAGGGCATTGATTATTTTGATGCTTTTTCTTCTGTTGCCAAGATAACCACTGTTCGTTTAATTCTCGCTTTGGCTGCTGCTAATCAATGGCATATTCATGAATTGGATGTCAATAACGCTTTTCTTCATGGTGATCTTGATGAAGAAGTTTACATGTTTTTACCTCCTGGTTTTTCAGTCCTTTGATTCTAATCTTGTTTGCAAACTTCAAAAATCCCTTTATGGCCTTAAACATCCATCAATGGTTTCAAAAGATGTCTTCTACTCTTATTTCTTATGGGTATACTGAATCAAAGGCTTATTATTCTCTTTTCATTAAAGTTGTTGGTAGTAGTTTCATTGTTCTCTTGATTTATGTTGATGATATTTTTCTTGCTAGTAATGATATGTCTGAGATTGATTCTGTGAAATGTAAACTGGATACCTTATTCAAAATCAAGGATCTTGGCCTGTTAAATATTTCCTTGGCCTTGAAGTAGCTCATAGTAAATCTGGAATTTCTGTTTGTCAGCGTAAGTTTACACTTGATCTTCTCACTGCCACTGGCTATAAATGATTAAAAACCTGCTTCTACACCTATGGATCACAATCTTCATTTAAGCCTTGTTGGTGGTACCTTGCTTGCTGATTCTATTGCCCATCGCCAACTCGTTGGCTGCTTACTATATCTTACTACTATCCAGCCAGATATTTCCTTTGATGTCCAGCAATTAAGTCAGTTTATGGCAGTCCCTACTGATTTACATCTTTAGGCTGCCCATCGCATTCTTTGCTATCTTAAATCTTGCCCGGCGAAAGGCCTTTATTTTCCTTCTCAATCTACATTCCAGTTGAAAGGTTTTAGTGATAGTGATTGGGCTGCTTGTATTGATTTTCGTCATTCCATCATTGGTTATTGTGTTTTTCTTGGCAATTCTCTTATTTTTTGGAAATCTAAAAAGCAGACTACTGTTTCTTGTTCTTTCTCTGAGGTTGAGTATCGGGCTCTTACTATGGCTACTCATGAGTTACAATGGTTGTTATATCTTCTTGCCGATCTTCATGTTCCTTCGTCCTATGTTGCCTTGCTGTTTTATAATAATAATTCTGCTGTTTAGATTGCTTCTAATCCTACCTTTCATGAGTGCACCAAGCATATTGAAGTGGATTGCCACCTTGTACGAGATAAGGTCCAGGAGGGTGTTATCCGTCTTCTTCCATTGCATTCTAAAAAGACCAAAACATATACCATTTTTTTTTACTAAAATAATCAAATAACAATAGAAATATGCAGAGGTAATTTCATTAAATATGTCATCCCCGATCCTTGCCACACGATCCGTCCATAAATTTGTCACATAAAATCCAAATCGCTTATCACAAAATAATGAACCATCACCACAGTGCCCATATGTTCTTACCGGCCATCCCAAAATGCAATGTATCATAATAATGGGCCCTATATGGCAATATAAAATTCAATACAATACCAATATCAAAAAGAGCCAACAAGGCTTAAGGACTATACCGCTAGCTGCTTCCCTTGACCTCTATCAGAATTAAAGTTATCGCCTGAAAAAATATTAATAACGGGATGAGACATGACGTCTTAGCAACCGAAATCAATTTCTAACATATGCAAGATAGGAATGCAAGTCAGAGAAGCAGGTTTGTCAATATAATAATTCCATAACATAATATCGATCAAAAGCAATTAACCCCCCATCCACTTGCTCCGCCTTATAACTTCTAGACATGGCATAGCTTATCAGTGCTAGTATACCTGACCAACGGCTAGCTAGTCACTTCAAGAACACCATCCCCTCTCATACCACCTGCAACAGGCCAAGGTAAGGAGGTGTCCACCCACACCAACTTAGCTTAATTCTGGGCCAAGGATTAGCAAAAGTTGAGGGGCACCATAATTCACCACTCTTCGTTCATCCCGAATGTAACCCCACAATATAACACATAATAATATAAATGTACATCCATCATCCATACAGTTCCAATGCCATAATCATATCATTCATCACAAATGTCATAGCATTTCATGTATAACAAAACACTCATACAGTTCAAAAATACACTGCTTCACTGCATAAATGTTATATATAAAATATGTAAAATTTTCTAGATCACAATAAAAATTTTTACATAAAGAAAGTAAGGGTTAGAAAACACCTTACAGTCCACAACAATCATATAAAAGAAATTAATCTCGGTTACCTCAATTCCAAACTAAATCCCATTAGCCTTGAGAACAAAGCAGCCAAATATAGCCCAATTACCAACTAATCTACACAGTAATGTAAAATACGAATTTAATTCAATAATTAAATAAATAATTACCAAACATTTTAAGTCACACTCTTACCCCAAATATATATTTTATAATTAATTTAAATATTTTTCTTAACTTCTTTAATTCATATAAACTCAAGTTAACATTATCATTCATACTTTAAAGTTTAGGACTTTATACTTAAAAAATCAATAAATTCTAAATCCCCAATTTTTTTAATCTAAACTGTTTAAAATTTTGATAAGATTTCTATACTCTTAATAAATTATTAACATCAATTTTATAGGTAAAAATATCCACTATAAAATTATTTGTAACCCATTTATAGCGAAGATTAATTATAAAACAATATAATGACAAAATCACAAATCCAAACCGATTAAAATATAAATTAGATTTTTACTATATCAAATAATTTGTTTAAACAATTTTCATATCATAAAATACCCAATAAAATTGATTTAGAAACATTATATAATAACAATTATTTATAAAATTAAAAAATATAAAAATAACACATCTAGACTGATCAAATCTATCCATAAATCATCCGTCACATTTTTTTCTTATCTTTATTTATTTAAAATATCATATATATCCAAAATATATCTCCTTTTAAACATAACTAAATTTCTAACTGGACAAAAATATAAATCCTAAAATATCCTTTAACAAATATAGTATTACTACCAATTGAAAAAGAAAAATAATTAGAACAACTTTTATAAAAGGATTTTAATGAAAATAAATCATTTTACTCACCTAAATAATCCCAAAAGTAGCACCTTGACTCATCTCACCCACGTCCTCTTTCTAGCTCCCTCACTCACTTCCTCTCCCTCTCTCGACTCTCCCAACTCCCTTTCTTCAACTACAAAAGTGTGTGTGAAGATGAGTGTATGTGGGGGTATTTATAACCCCCACAGCCTTTGCCTTCCGCTTCTTTTTTTGTTTATTTTTTATGATTTTTTTTCTTGCCTTGCACTGAATCTCTGCTACTCTCTGTTTTTTTCCCTTGCTTGCTTGCACAGAAACTCTGATGGGATGTTACACGTTCCTAGGATGAATTGGCAGATATCTTCACCAAGCCACTTTCATCTACTCCTTTTCTTTCTCTGTTATCCAAACTGGGCATGATTGATATACATGCTCCAGTTTGTCGGGGGTGACAGAAGGTAAAGATAAAGGTTAATTTTTGTTATGTTTATTGCTTCTGTTATTTCTTCTGTTATTTATTCTGTTGGGCTCACATATGTATAAAGGAGGGGGACAGCTGTTGCGTTGATGTACAGATAGAATAATAATATTTTTCAGACTTTCTTCTACAATTCTCTCTGAAGCCCTTTTGTCGCTTCGTTCATTACTTTCCCTTCTCCCGTGCTCGAACCCTCATCGCTCCCAGGGTGCACATTGTTTCATATGTTCTATTATTATTCCATGTTTTTGTCTTTTCCTTTCCTTTGTAAGTCAAATTTTTCAATTTCTTCATTAATTGTCCATAAATTTATATTTATGACTTCTTGTCCTTTTTTAATCTCTTCGATTAAAATTCTTGTTTGTCTAACATTCATCAAGATTTTGTTGTCTTATTTTTATTTCTTCTTGTTCCAGTTGATCCAATATTCTTATCATATTTATTTGTCGATTTTCCTGTATTAGTTCCATTTTACTTTCTATTCATAATGTTTTCATAATTTGTCTTATACTTCCTTTTATATAAGCTAATTCATTTGTATTATTTCTTATTTCTCTTTTCATATCATATAATTTTTGTTCTATGGGTTTTGCTAATTCTAATAATCTATCTAATTTATATTTTTGAGGTTCTTGATTTATTATTTGTTTTGTTTCTTCTGGTAACTTGTTTATTAACTGATCTATATTATATATTTGTAATAAATCTTCCAAATTTTTATTTACATAACATCTTAATTGTTTCATTAAAAACATATTAGTCCAATTTAATTGATTAAAAGTATAATTTCCATCTCCTCATGTTAGAAAAGGTGTAAAATAAATATTTTTTATAGATATCTTTTAAAAACAAATTTCTTTTAAAACGTTTTCTTCATTTTTAAAATAAAAAGTATCTTAAAATAATATTTAATTAATATTATATAAATTATATATATTATTAAATAAATTTTAGTAAATCTTATAACATATTTTATAAAATGCATATATATTTTTTATTATTAAATAATATATTTTGATAAAATTTTACTCCATTTTTTTATAGAATTTAATTATTTTTTTAAATACAAATTTATTATTTTTAAAATTTTGAAATTATTTTTTGTTTTGTAATTACATTTTCATGAATCATATTATATTTGAAAATAAAAATGCATAATAAATTATTTTATTAAGCCTTTAATAATTTAAATTATAACATGATTTTAAATCTAATAGTTTTAAATACAAATTTTAGTATATTATTAAATTAGATTTAATATATTTTAGAAGCCTTAATTTGAATACAATATGTATTTAAAATCTAATTTTATTTATATCGAATTTCATTTTAATGACATACAAGTCTCATTCGAATGATTAAATGTAAATTTGTAGTTTCTTCTTTATAATGCATTTGGATACGTTGAAGTTGATGTCTTCATTCGAATGGACACAGATCTCATTCGAATGAACGCAAACCTTATTCGAATGCTTTTATACTTCATTCAAATGATGTATTTATTTAAAAGAAACATGCTTTTTAGACCGTAAGGGGTCTGTGCGGTTTAAAATGTATACCTTTTAAACTGTATGGACCCAGTACGGTCTAAAAATTTACCATTTTTAATATGTTTCTTATGCATTCAAATGCTTAAGTTATGCATTCGAATGCATATATATTTTATGTACAATATTTATATATTTCTATAACTTTTATATATTTATAGTTAAATATTAATATTTATACATTTATATAAATAATATATTTATAGTTTTATATAAATTTTTTAAAATTAGTAAAGGCTTATTAAAATAATTTATTAAAAGTA
>JANTPZ010007798.1:0-14047 GCA_025593235.1 Vachellia pachyceras | reverse complement strand
GGAGAAAACTTCATTTAAATCCATTTGAAATATCTGAATCTAGATTTAGGTTTGCATTTTCATCCAATCTTTTAATCAGGCAAAGGGCTTCATTAGATATTTCTGAATTTGTTGATTTCACATATACATGTCTCAATCTCGTTGATTCTTTGCATCTCCTCTCCCTGTCATGAGAAGATTCAGCATTCCTGTTAAAGGAAACATTTTGAATTTCAAGAAAGGAAGATGTGTTCGGCAAATCTCATCAAAAGAAAAGAAAGAAAGAAAATATGGGTTAATTGCTATTTAGGGTTTAGGAAAAGAAAATGCCAAAGAATGGATACATGAGTTTCCATATCTCTAGCTTGAAGAATATCTTCAATAATGCGTCTCACTTGGCATTTTTAAGTGCTGCAAACAGACCATACGAAACAGCTATTGCACAGGAGCTGCTGCTATTCAGGCTGCAAGTGATCTCATGAAAGCTAATATTGCTCGTAAAGAGGCTGCTGAAGGTACGCTGGTGATATTGTACCCCCCCTCCTCTTTCGTTGATTCTTTTGTCCCAATATTTATTTGTATTTCTTGTTTTGCCTGCCAGAGGAAAACAGTTTGTGGCGTCAAAAAGAGCGATGCATATAGTTTCTGACAGTTGCACCCATATTGTGCTTTGAGTATATATATAATATTAATATGCTGATTGGTGAATTCCATTGGTATTACGCAGGATGATCGGAGAAAGAGAGAAGAGAAAGATGAGAGGAAGCGTAACTACGATGTTAAATGGAATGATGAGCCATGAAACTGCTTCTCATTTCCTAACAAACTATATGTTTCCTACAGGTCACTGCAGAGGGTATGGAAGCCTACAGGATGAAGAAAGTTCATCATCCAATGAAGAACTTTCTGCACTAAACTTGAGAGAGGGCATAATCCTTTTTGTTGCAAGCCACCTTCTCGCGGGGTTTTTGTATGTACAGCTGTGTTATTGAATACCAAGATGTAGTTTTTGGTTATGTAATATAGTCATTAGCTATATTCATTAACACCGAGGATAAGGAGGGGATCATATTTCACGTAGTTCGGGGTGGAAATCCGTGTCGTTTGGTTACAACTTTTTTAAGAAGAGATTTTTTGTAATTCACCAAAAAATGCATTTTTCGCTTGGTTGGCATTTTTTATAAAAACAAATCTCTTATTGTTTATTTCTAAGAGGGAAAAGGAATTTCTCAAAAACTTTATATTATATTTCCTGATGAAGGTTCCCATAATCTCACGTGGAAGTATAATCGTCTTTACATAAAGAGGCTATAAAGAACTCACACAACGTAAAACTATCTCAAAAAGTTTTCTTTTTAAGTAGCTCATGCTTCATACTTATTATTCACACACACACACATATTAATCTGAGAGAGGATGAAAGAACAGAGAAGATAAAAGAATGTGTACTCTTGCCTCCTTCTCTGGCTTCCTCCTCCAAAAGATTAACCCCTTCTTTCAACCCTTACTCTCCTTTTTATTATAGGTAAAGAGTTCCCAAACATTTTTTTTCAATTTTCGTTTTTCATTTTTTAATTAATTTTTCAGACATAAAACTATTTATCGTGGTACCAATCAACATAAATGAGGTGAATTTTTTTATTTTTTATTTTTTTCAAACCTAAAAAGCTACTTAATGTGGTATCAATCAACATAAATGAGAAATTTCTTTTTTTACTATTTTCGTTTTCTCTTTTATCTTTCTCATTGAGCGAGAAGGCTTGTATTTTGTAATTCAAACCCAATCATTGTTAGCACATGTTTTTATTTTCCATTTCTTAATGGTATTTCTTAATTCGGGAGTCAACCATTATAAGTAAGATTTTCTCTCAAATTACTGCAAGGAAAACTTTCCTAAATTTTAACGGCAAACCAATGATCGTAAATGGCAATTATCAAAGAATATTTTCTCAAATTATAAGAAACGAGAAGGAAGGATTATTTTCTCAATTATTATCATTATTTTTGTGAGGTCTAGACAAAGTAGAGTGTTTACGTGGGGATTTTAAGGATAAAATAAATTAGATTTTATAATAATGTTTATCATTTGTATGAATATTAACAAGAAAACCAAAATTATCATCATATGATAGGACTGTCATCATTTTAGTTAGATAGGCATTATTATCTTTTTAACAATATTTATAAATCTTTAATTATGCCTATTAGTCTGATTAGACATATGTTAAAATTGCATTTCTCAATTTGCATGTAGGTATTTCAAATTGAGTCAAATGGGATTCTCCCCTCTAACTAAAGAAATAAGAATATAAATGATGATATAAAATTTTAGGATGGCTTCAAAGTTCAAAACATCCAACATCCCAAGGTAAAAGAAATCATCCTATATCATGTCACATGGATATATTTAGGAATACGGTAAAGAAGTACTTTTACATAAGTTGAAGTAAATATGTAAATGAGATTATCTCGTTTTACGGAAAAACACTTTTTAAACATGCGTTTGAGCTCCCCCTAATTAAATCTGATACTCCAACTCGTGCCATTAAAAGTTGTGTTACGGTGCATGAAAGGTAAAGAAAGCTTATGTTAATTAGGCAAGTATAAATTTTAGTGTTCCTTTTTTTCCCAGAATAAATTTTAGTGTTCTAATATATTGTAACTCTAAAAATCTTCGATGAAATTGCAGTGTTATTGCATTAATACATTAAAAAAAAGTTTAAATGATCTGTGACGGGAAGTTTGGAAATAACTATGGAAATAAAAATAAATATAAACTTTATACATCAAAATTCTTGAGAGTAAAGAAATGAGGGGTGGGAAATTACAATCCTGTCCACTCATCGCCATCAATGAAGCTAAGGGAAATAAAAGGCTGAGCTTCCTCATCGGTAAGTTCTCTGCACCATGATACTCTGCCTGCGAAGCTAGCTCCTTGCCCTGTACACTTGTACTGCCCATAGAATACTGTCCTGTGGGTCCATTCAATCACATTTTGAGTCACCCCTATATGCCCATGTGCTTTTAAAATATAGTATAGAGATTGATACTTCTTTGAAACACGAAAAATTGGATTGATTACTAAATCAGTTGAGATAATGGTTTAAGAATGTTTATTAGCGTTCGGACTATATTGAACCGATATCAACCTAATCGTGATCAAAAGGATATGATTTAATTAAAATTTGTAAAATATTCATATAATAACTTCCTTCTTTATGATTTTATAGTAAATTTCTTTAAATAGAATTCTCATGTATATATATGAATAACACATAACCTAATAACAAAACAGAGTTACTAAATGTCATTTCAGGCTCACCAAGGGGAGGGAAATGTATAAAATACAACATGTTGACTCATTCAAAACTCTTAATTTATCATAAGATTGATTCACTAGCTCACTTATCTAATGGGGTGACCTAAGTTGAATTTTAAAACCATCCATTTTTTAAGTGCAAGAGGCATGAGGACCCATCACCACTAGAAATAATTTTGAATTGTTATAGATGGGACCGACCACCTCTTAGATCACTCTTTGATAACCACATAAGCCCATACCCGCATAACCTAAATAAATGAACAGACAGACTACAGCACAGATACAGAAGTCTTGGAATTAGGCAGTTAGGTGGCTCTACCTCATTCTCTTTTCAGAATCCATTTCATCTACACGCACGCATACACGCATGCTTCAATTCTCTTCCTTTTCTGTATATAAGCCAAACACAGACACGCCTAGCTTGGTCCCTGTATAACTCTCTCTCTCTCTCTCTCTCAATATATATATATATATATAGTTCAAGTGGAACTGATAAAGTTTGCATCTTTTTTTCAGCTTCTGTGTAGTGGGGTGGATAACACGTAGATTTGCACCATCTTAGAGGGGTGTCTTAGTGGCCTTACATTTCTGTAACTAGCTACGTAGTAGAATACACTCATATTTCTGTATGGTTATAAACTTATAATAGGCTTCTCCATTAAAAAAAGAAGAAAAAGTTCTGATATGGTTGATGATAGAGACTGATGGCTACACATGCTTGTCACTTAGTTTTGTTAATGAAGAGTGCAAGGTATGGGAAAAGTCTGCTCCTAAATTGTCCACATCACCAGCAACATGACAAAAAGAAAACTTGTATTTATCTATCTCATTCATATGGCTTCTATGCAACAGAAGTTTGTGCTCAAAATCACCGCCCCATTGTCCACACCTACTAACCTACTAGTCCTAAAAGAGAACTTACAAATTCAAAGAACTAATAGCAACACCTAAAAACAGAGTCCTCTGTTTCTGAAGCTGTTTTCTACACAATTCTATCTGGTTGCTTTTTGGTTTAGGTTTGAGAAGGTGGTACTGGTTACTATTCTAATGATTTTATTACAATTTAACATTCATGTGAATGGAATGGAAAATAGGAATGAGAGAATACTAAGAGCTATCTAGTTAAAGGTTCATTTTTATCTTAAATACAAGAACTTAGATTATATTTTGTCTAACAAATTTATAATATTTTCCTAAATTGTCCTCGTACATATTACATGATGGTTTCTATAAATAGATAGTTTCAATAATCTATTTCAATTCAAGAGAACAAAGGGGTATTTTACAAAAATTAACTTGCATTTTAACAAACAACTAATGTTTTTAATACTCATAAATTAATTATATAAATCCTATATTTAAGATGCTAGGGCGAGTAAAAATTTTACTATTTTTAAAATTTCCCTCCTAGAATTTTGTTCTCGTCCAAATGAATATATGGAGAGCCTACATGGGAGAGAGAATCCAGCCACCAATAACAGCTAAAACAATGTTGTGCAGAGAAACCAAACCAAACCAGGAAGACAAACAATGTTGTGGAGAGAAACCAAACCAAACCAAACCAGGAAGACAAACATAAAGATGAGCCATGGTACAAGTTATCTTCTAGAGAGCCTTACACATTAAACCAGACTCATCAATATATCTATCTCTATAATTGTATATAGACCAGACCAGAAGGTTGAATAATTGAACGCGAGTAAAATTTAAGAGAGAAGAAAAGAGAAAGAATTAAAGCATACATTTCACGGTTAGGGTCGCCCCAATTATACCAGCCCTTGGGAATGATGATGTTGTCCATGTAAGTGTAAGCAAAAACCACACGAGAAAAAGGACCCCAAGCCCTTCCAAGGTATAGTGCCCCTGAGCCTGTGACCTTACAATGCACAAATGAGAACCCTGTGTCCTCCAACATGCTGCTTCTTCCTTGTGCTGTTAAGGCCCCTATGGTCTGTGCTATTGCATGCACGTGACATCCCTGCACTCTCACGTGATACAAGTCACTTCTTCAATTTCAACAAAGGAAAACCAAGTTAACTACCATATATGATTATGAATTATCTATATCTCTAACCTCAAACAGAGACAGGGCGTTCCCAAATATGAAATCAACTGATCCTTCAATGTAACAATCCTTGTAATAGTGCCTACCCACATGGTCATACAATGTGTCTTGTGCTCCTAGGAATTTGCATCCGTAGAATGATGCTGTGTCTGCTGATATTCTTAATGCCACTGCTTGCTTCCCTACCGCTCCTGGTGCAGGAACTGGGGTTGTGTTCTACAAAAATATTTAATTTCTATATATGTATCAGAGCCTAAAAGAAACATGCGTGTTGGTGTGTGTTTGTTTGGTTTTGAATTTAGTTTTGCTTACTTTGAATGTTATGTTCTTGGCTATGAAATAAGGTGAGTTCACTCCAAATGTAGCAGAACCATACGTTCCTAATGGTTGTCCTCTGGGACCTGGTGTCTGAGCTGTGTCACCCCATTGAACTACGGTGTTATCCGCTCCTGCTCCTTGTATGGTTATGAAGGATTTCATAGGAGGGATGTTCACTTTCTCACTTGAAAAAAAAAGAGAGGAAGAAGAAAATCATATTAAGTTTCATTTCATTTAATCCAATGCACAATAAGAAAAAAAAGACAGAATTCGTTTGGTCAAACACCAATCTCACAGTGTTCCAAGTCTGGGGAAAAACACAAGAACAAACGAAAGTTACAACCACTGTCTTATATACCTGTTTAACCAAAAGGAAATGAAAAAGATGATAGAGACAAATAATGTAGCAGAATCCCTGTCTTGTAAGAACAAGAATTACGTTGTCCAAAGCGAGCAGGAAGAGGGAAAAAAAAAAAGAACAGAAAATGACAGAAAGTATAAGTGGGATTTTGAATTTTTGAAGCAAAGCAGGAAGTTGTTGTACTCACGTGTAAACACCTGCATGAACCTTAATGATCACTCTCACGAGATTTATTGAAGGAAGAGAATCAATGGCTTCTTGAATGGTTGCAAAGTCTGCTACGGCAGGATTCTTAGAGACGTGAAGAGTGTAGGAAGGAAAAAGCTTGTTCTTTGCAGTCTTAAACACAGAGTGCTTGAGGCTACCAACAAAGTTAACCCATTTCAAGAATTGCTGTTCTGAATTCTGGACTTGGGTCCTGTTGATGGATAACCCAAGACCCGAATAATGCTGGCGGCCGGGTCTGAGGCCCTTGGTGTGGCACAATATTGCAGAAGGATTTCGCAGAAGAAAAAGAAGGAGGAGGAGGAAGCAAATAGAATGAGAATTGGACATTTTCTGAGAAAGAATCTTGAGAAGTGTTCTGCAGGGGAATGGCTCTGTATCTAAGGGTTTATATACAAGTTTGGTTGGTTCTTATGTTGTGTTTGAGGTGTAAAAGTGGAGGTGAAGTGCAGAAGAAAGATGTCACGGGTGCTTCTACTGACATCCACGTAGACACAGAGAGAGAGAGGTTATGTTTTTCTGGGGACAAAAATGTTGTCCCTTAGACAATTTTGGCACATTTTTCTTTGATGTTCTTTGTTTGGTTTTGCCCGTGAGTGGCCCTCTTTTCTGTTGGTGTGAATGTGATAATATTACTGTTGGCCTATGTTAATTGTTAACGCCGCCCTATTACTCGCTTGAATATTTATTTACATGTTCTTTCGGCCTCATGGCTACTTGTTTACGTCAATATTTTAAAAAGGAGGCCATAACCTACAAAGATTAAATCTTTCATGGTGTCTACGTCTATTTTTTCTTTGAAGATACGTTCATAGTTGACGCCTAATAATTATACTTATTAAAATCAGACCGGATGGTTCGGACTGGAAACCAACGAACCGGCCACTAATCCAATCTGATTTAACGTCTAACCCTGGTTTGGGGTCAACTTGGTAAAACCGGTCAACTCGGCCGGTTGGGTGGGTTGACCCGGTCATCTTTTTTTTTTTTTAAGTTTTTACAAAATTTTATTAGGATGAAAATAAAGTTGTTGGATTAGAATATGATATGAACAATAGAATCTAAGAAGTATGAACCACAACTTGAGGGATTATGTTTTTCTTCATTAATGGAAGGCATATATACATCCTAAAAAAATAGGAGGTACCAAGATGAATGAAGACAATACAGTCAATTATACTGTAAGTCAAAAGATAAATTTGTATACGTCCTAAAAGAATACAAGTTGGTATTTTTCCACCTAAGTTTCTTCCATACTGTCATTTTGTTATATGTTGATTGCTTTTGTCCCATTTGTAAAATACATGGAGAATAACATTTTGGTGTTTAAAGGGAAAAATTAAATGTCTCCTTACCATATATATATATTTTGATATTTTGTTAGGATGAATATTTTGAAACTGTAAATAATGTTGGATAATAGATATTTATAAGTATATTATTGATTTGGTAATTGTTATTTTGTTAATAATTGAATTTACTACTTATTTTTTGAAAATTTTAATTTTAGATAGGTTGATGTGTTATGATCATATTTATTTTTTTATTCCTCACCGGTCTGAACTCTGGTTTGACTCCGGTCTGACCCACTAACCCTTAACCCACTGCCTTGTCCAGTTCAGTCACTGGTCCGGGTTTAATAATCTTGTTAATAATACCTCAAAAAGAATTACATCAAGTAGAAGAATTTATATACTTAACAAAAAAAAACTCAAAAACCAGTTTGATTTTCTGAACTTCGTTCAAATTCTTATTGGTTCTAGCTTCATGGCAATTTAATTTACGAAAATGGCTTTATGATTCAAACCAAGCCTTTATGATTCAAACCAAGCCTGACCATAAACAATCTGATTGATAACCTGTTTGATAACCGGCTTTCTGTATGAGTGCTCATTACCTACCATGAAAATGCATCATCATCATCATCTGATAATTGAACCCTCTTGAGTCTTAATATGAGTACATTTTTTATGATGACACCAGTTTCCCCCCTAAATCCTATCTTATTTCATGTATGCGAAAAAGGCGACAAATTTTGTTCATGGCAAGTTTTTGGAATGTGCGAGAATATATTCCCAACTCTTGGCAGTTTTGATATAATCAAATCATTTTAAATGTCCTCCTCTTTTGCTTGTCTACATACATATATGCAATTTATATATATATATATATAGTAATCTATATATTTATATATAATACTACCCACACCCTCCCTGGTCTTTAATTATTATAGTACAAGACTCTCTTCCATTATTACCTTTAACTTTTTTGTTTGTCTAAACTATTAGTTAATTTTGTTAATCTAAATGTCATTTGGTTTAATATTACATAAGAGATAAACAGTCTCCTGATTAATTGAACAACATATCAACTAATTTTATCTGAATTCCTTAATCTATCTGAAGTTATCAATAAGCTTTTATTAGAAGGGCCAAAAAGAACATATAAATTCTAACATGCTGTATCATAATTTATGGGTCATAATGTGTCCGTTTGGTAAAGCGGTGGAGAAGTACTTATGGGTTTATTCACACAAGCTGAGGCAAATATATGAAGGAGATTGTCTCGTTTTGCGGAAAAACACTGTTGAACGTGCTTATGGCTATAAGTCAAACGTTGTCAAACAAGCACAATGTATCAATTCTATGTCATACTCTTTATTATAAACTTTTTGAATTACTAATATCACCTTGTCTTTCTATAAATTAAAGAATGTGTATATATTTCATATAATCTTTACAACCTTTTAGTACCAGATATCTGACACTTTTTTTTATATATTTTATCAGTAAATATTTGAACAACTGAGTATTAAGAACAGATGTCTTGTGCAGGGGCGGAGGCAAGTGTATTTGAGGGTGGACAAATGCCCTTACTTAACTTTTTGATTTTGTGTAAATTACTATTATATTTTTATTATGCACTAGCTGATTTTTAAAATTTGAACCTACTCAAATTATTTATATTAACAAGCTCCGTGTCATTTGTTTGAAAATAAAAAAATTGCCTCCACTGATAGATTGTCCTGGCTTCGCTACGGGTCTCTTGATCAGCCTGTCTTTTGAGAATAAATAATTTATAAAATATAATGGACTCAAGTTAATTAAACTCGTTGGAATTTAATTACTCCAAAGTAGATTCTCTTAATTGAGGCATGTCGGCATCACTTGCTTCTCCGTATGAGATGGGTATTAAAAAATTGTTGTCACCGCAATAATTGTAGGAGGCCTGCAAAGTATTCTTCTCACACCATGTATGGATAATATTAATTTTTTTTAAAAACCTTTTTTATTAAAAAAATAAAACAGCTATCTAGTAAACATTAATATGTTTACTGAGATTTCTTAAATTTATAATATTTTTATGGGTTAAACATAATTTTTTCTGTGAAAGTATCATTTCTGAAGTGATTATGTTCCGAAAATTTTTTCATAGTTCAATTGAATATTGAAAATTTTAAAATAATATACCCGTTTAAAAACGCAGTAGAGAAGTACTTTTACTTAAATCAAGATAAATATATAAAAAAATTATTTTATTTTATGAAAAATACTATTGAATATGTTCCGGACAAAATAGCCTTCTAACAAGAAAAAAACGGACGTCTGCAGCTAACAGTGTGACTCCTGAAGTACATTTTGTCCACCGTTCCTCTCCTCACACCAAGTACCATACGACAATCCGCCCACGCCCCGGGATGGCACCGACCCCGTCACGCGCCTCCGCGGAAAGGGAACGTCGCAGGACAAGCTAAGCGCCAACTACGTACTGGCCGAGCGATGCTGACGCGAGAAGCTCAACGAGAGGTTCATCGTACCGAGATCGGTCCTGATCCGGATCTTACCGACGACGATGCTGCTGACAACCACGCAACAAGGCTTTTGTTTTTTCATTCTGATTCATCACAATCACTGCTCGCTTATTCTCAAGTTTATTCATTTCCAGATCCGATAAATTTGAGGCAAAGCTAACAATTTCTTCTCAGGAATCATGCGATCTATTGTAAGGTCCACGTTAATGTGACCCTCGACTGTCGCTTGCTATCTTTTTGTCAATTTCTGGCCACTTGTTTATAAGATTCATGCTTATGCTTCACTTTTGGAAGTTGAAAAGATGCGGAAACTACATCTGCATTCTTGATTCTGATATGGATGTAAACAGGCAGTGTTTGCGATTCTTTTCTATTCTCACTTTAAATATCATTAGAATTTGTCTCAAAAATTTACGTTTGAAACAAACCATCTTCGCAGTTTATCTCAGTCCCATCAAGGATAATTATTCCACTTAGTTCTTCCTGTTCAAAGTTTTTGATTCTTTATGTTTAGAATTGGCCTTCATTCCCAGCCACATCAACTGCACTTTTGAACTAGACTCACTACCTCACTTCATCTTCTTCCATTCGAGTTTCTATTTGGCTCTGAAGTTGCATTTCTTCCATTGGAGTTTCTATTTGACTCTGAAGTTGTATCTCTCCCTTTTCTTCTAGTTTGAACCCTTTTTCTTCTTGTCGAAACTCTTCCACAATACATATCCTTTGGTTCTTTGTCGATCGTTGGTGCCCTTCGTCACCAAAATGGACAAGGCATCCATATTAGGGGACACCAAACCATCGAGTATTTGAAACACCTGTGTAAAAAGATCCAAGATCTGGAGGCACGTAACAGCCAGATGGAGGCAGAGCATGCAACAGTCGAGGGAGCAACAGAGGAGCCTAATGAAAGTGGTGTCTCGGACGAGAGGAAGATGAGGATCGTGGAGGGGAGGGGAGAAATGAGGCAGCCGAAATAAGGGGAGGCCTTGCCGCCGATGCTGGAACTGGAATGCATGTGTCGATCATAGAGAGCGATGCTCTGTTGGAACTGTAATGCGAGACAGGGAAGGGTTGTTGCTGGGTGTGATGCAGGTGCTGGGAAAGATGAGGATTGAGGTGGCCACGTGAATTCCTCCGTGGAGTCTGGCAAACGTCCGTTTTCAACTCCGTCTCCTCATGGTTATGTTGCTACTATTTTGAGGTGTTTGGATTTAATTGAATCCGAAAAACTTTTGGAGTGTAATTGCTCCGGAGATGATATTTTTGAAGTAAAAATTGTGTTTAACACTATTTTTATTATCCCCATTAATTCATATATTAAAAGGGATTTCTTCCGCAATTTTAATATGGTTAGGAAGAATATTTTATAAAATTTAATGTTTTACACAAATAACTAATAAAGCTTGTTTTGTAAATAATTATAAATGAGTTATTTAGATATCATATTTAAAATCGGATGATAGCCTGTAATAGATAAGGGAGGTAAAGACATGGGAGATAACCATTTATTTGTTAATTAAAAAAACAACATAAAAAGAAGGTCAATGGACATGTCTTGAAAGACAAACAAATTAAAAAAAGGCTTAACAATATGAATTTTTTAAAAAAAAAGGAACAAGGGGATATTTCATAGTCATAGAAGTGAAATATTCTTTTTTTTTCTTTCCTCCATTACATTAAAATACAATATCCATCATATATAATTTCATGAAGGGGCCATGGAAGAAGTTACAAGTGCACTTGAAGCCAAAGCTACATAACTCACATGATGTGAGAGAACCAATGCCAAGACAAAAATCACTAATTGGTATTGTTGGTTTTGGATTCTCATCAATCTTCCTTCCATGCCTCTCTCTTGTCGAGTTTTTGTTCCAAGGCATAATAATGTCAACTCTTTTTTTCTCAAACCTCACATTCTATTTATAACTTTCCTTCATCACCACTGTTATTTGTTCATTGTCTTCTCTTGTTGGGTTAAATTTATTCACATAATTAGAGCTTGGAAGGTAGACATGGAAGGGAATGCAGAGAAAACTAAGCCCTTTCTTCATAACCTGGGATCAATTCGTAGCTTATATTGTGTTCGTTTGAGAATGCGGTAGGGAAGTACTTTTACGTAAGTCGAGGTAAATATATAGAGGAGATTATCTCATTTTACAAAAAACACTGTTAAATATGCTTATAAGGAGTAAATAACCTTTTTCCAAACAAGCATATTATATTATGCATGCTGAGGCTGTTACATAAGTGAACTTAGAGCTTGTTTGGATGTAAGGTTGAAAATAGCTTTTAGAAATTTCAAGGTAAAACCTAGGTTTTGGAGAATATATTTTGGAAAATAGCTTTTACAGATTTCGAGGCAAAACCTAGGTTTTGAAAAGTGATTTACGTTTGGGAAGTTCTTAGCTTTTACGGATTCCGAAGCAAAAAAGTGGGTAGGAAAGAGGAAAGTAGGAAAGAGAAAGAAAGAAAAAGTACGAAAGAGGAAAGATGAAAAAGTAGGAAAGAGAAAATATAGGTTTCAAACTGAGGTTTTGTAACCAAAATAGCTTTTGGGAAAATTTCTTTTGCTTTGACAAAACCTCGATTTTGAGGTAAAACCTAGATTTTAAAACCAAACCTAGATTCTAAGATGGGTTGCCAAACAAGCCTTTAATTGGGCCGACCTAATTTGTCATTTTAAAAAAGCACCCATTTTTTTTAATAAGTGCTACTATCTCTAGCATATTTATAAAAACAAATCTTATGATTGGGGTAATCCTTATGTTTTTAACTTCCCTCTTACCTTATGGGTTGAAGAGATAATTTTTCTTTAATCATATTTATAAGTTACATCATTAATTTTTTTATATAAACATACAATTTTGTTATTCATTTATTATTTATTAAATTTTGTACCCTTGAGGTGAAGAGTATATTAAATAGCGTTGATTCATAAAATTATTAAATTTTAAGCTATAGCCAAGGTTTCCTTGAATTAATATGAAATATATCAAAAATGTATTAAGAACAAATCAAAACTATTAATAGCAAGTTTGACAATTCGTTTGAGAGCCTAGGGGTGCATTTTGTGAAGATGAATGCATTTTGGACTTGGGAAGCGTGTTTGTAAGAGATTTTTTTTTACCAAAATGCATATTGGAGCTAAAATGCATTTTGAACGGACAAAAAACCCTTATGCACGGAACATTAGGTATTTCGCGATAATAACATTCTAAGCCGTGATTTTAAAATTCCAAGATATACCGTGGGTCACTTCAAGCCGCGATTTGGATATATTAAGTCGTGAGTTATGACATTCTAACTATTTTATCATATTGTATAAAATAATATATATGTGTATAATGATATTTATTTTTTAAATCACTTTGTACGAAATGTTACTTTTATAATACTCATCCAAATAATTTTTTTTCTAAAATGTATTCTATATAAAAGTTATTTTTCAAAATTTATTTTAATTAAAAGTTATTTTTCCTAATGTTTATTGACAGGCCCTGGATTGTATTACATGCATGAATGCATGAAACGTCACCTATAGTTGGCGACCATAACACGTGTGTGTGTGTGTAGCCTCATAGACTTTCAGCTACTTTAACATAAAATTCAACAACCCACGGATTAATGTTTGGGGGAGGAAAGGATGAATGTTAATAAGAAAGGTGTTGAAATTAAACTTGGACTGGCGATATAATTAGACGACAAATTAATACCATAGTCCGTGAATACACGATTCCAACAACGTTATTATTGTCACATACAAATGTGCTGACTCTGGACACAGCAGCAGAGTCACAAGGTTGTCTGGGGAAGTATTGAATGACGTGGGCTGTTGTAAGACAACGACACACTCTGAATCTCAATCACACCATGATTCTAGGCAAAAATTAGGATTAAGAATGTATTACCTCTTATTTCTTGTCATCAGATGCCATGTAACTTAAAATTAGTTAAATTAATTACCTA
>JANTPZ010007796.1:0-10505 GCA_025593235.1 Vachellia pachyceras | reverse complement strand
GAACAGACGGATTTCTGCGTCGGTTTCTCCGTCGAGGGACGCCCAACCGCGCTAACCTGAGATGGGTGTGTCCGCGCATCCAAGGACCCGCTAATGGCAATCGTTGGAGGTATCCCAGTTATACCACTTTTAAGACACAGGGCATCCATTCTAGCTTTCTCCGGTCTGCCTCTGTTTCGAAAGTTCCTCTTTCGCTTTATGTAGAATGTTAGACAGAACGGTCAATTGCAGTGGACGATTCGTTTGGTTGTGGGCTTGATTTTGGCTGCCTCCTTCGCCTGCTTCGTTTGGTTGTGTAATACTACAGAGGATTTAAAGAGGGATATATTAATTAGGCCGTTTGTCAGGTCACCAACTTTCCTTTCCCCGTCTAACTGATTTTTTCTTACCTAATTCTTATTTTTATTACACCATTTGTTAATAATTTCATAAAAAATATATTTTTGTCAACATTTTTTTGCCAAAATGTACATGTTTTAATAAATAAGCAAGCTTTTCAAATTTTTTGACATTTTGGTTATTTTTTACTTCGGCTTACCTTTTTTTTTTTGAAGAAAATAGTATATTGTTCTTAATTATAATAATTTTTAGATAAAAATACTTCTAACCTAAATTATATCAAAGACTCATCTATCACACACACCTCTTTCACCGTCAATTTGGCCGCTTTCAGAAATTCTCGTGCTTCCTGGGCGTATGTCTCTTTTTTAATTAATGAGGGGCATTATAGTCTCTTTATAATTTTGTGAGATGTCAACGAGAGCATGAGAATAGGTTATAAATTTTTCTACGACAGCGCGTGGTCCAACGCACAGCCTGCCTCTACCAGCTGCCAAAGAAGTGCCACGTCAGAGAGTTTAGACGACTACTGACGTGTCCGTAAAGCACAATTCCTCTTACTTCCTATCTTTCGGTAATCACTAAATCCTACATAGCCTCACGCGCCCCTGTTATCATATTTTCCACTCGCTTTACAAAAAGGTAGACCTTCTTTCACGTTACTCACGTTTCAAAATGTCGCGTTGTCACGAATATTACTATTTCATAAAAAAAAATTGGGATGCCAATCTTGGTCCCAACAGATGCCAAAAATAAAGATGCCAGTCATATAAATAAAGGATTTGGTCTTCCCCCCAGCACTAGAAGGAAAAATCCAATTTTTTTCTGATTCTCTTGAAGCCTTAAAAGCTGATAGAAAATGGCTCCATCCACTAAGCCCAGAACTTCAAGAAGTGCGTTCACTGATTTTCTTTCGTAAGATTCGACCAATTTCGAAAGACGGTAAAAAAATTTATTTATTAATTTATCAGACTAACGTATGATCTAATAAAACACATAAATATTTTAAAATGTATGTTATAATTTAATAATTTATTTACATTTTTTTAGTTAAATGGCATGGGAAAGCCAACAACACAAGTCATTCCTCGGTAACATTTACGATTGCAATTAGAAAACCTTCTAATTTATATAATGCTAAATTGTATCCTGAAAAACTACACTGAGTCGTATCGGTTAAGGTAATTAAACTTATAATTAGGACATTTCTACACCCACGCCACACGCACAATCGTAGGAGCAAAAGACCAACTGTAATTCGATAGGCTCGCAGACCGCATGGAAAATAGGCTTCCTTGCTTAGCCCCACAATAGCATTTGCTGTACGAATATCGGTCAGACTAGAATGTTACGTGGAATTGATTTTGATGGAATTGGAAGTGGAATTGGAAGTGAGATTAAAAGTATGTTTGATATGTTGAAAGAAGTGAGGTATTATTTTAATTTAATATTTATATTTATAATGTGAAAAGACTAATATACCTTTTTAAAAAAAATTTCTCTCCTTCCCAAAAAAATGCCCCCTCCCCAAAAAAAAATCAGCAGCAATTCCTTCCATGTCCGTCGACGCTGCTGTCATCCGAAGAATGCAACATCTGAATCTGCATCCACCATTGCCGTCATCCATCATCGCCGCCGTCAACCGCCAGCACTGTTGAGAAGCAACGAAGGAGAGAGACGAGTTGGAGACATCGACGCTCTCTCAGATCTGAAGCCTTTGATGGAGCTGGAGGCATCAACGCTCTCAGATCTGAAGACTTTGACTTAGCCGAAGATATCGACGGAAAACAAGAAGAACGAGGAGAGCATCGAAAAAGAGAAGCACGGAGTAGGAGACATGGACGAAGATGAACAAGGAAAGCGTTAACGGAGAGCAAGGAGGAGAGCGTCAACGGAGTCATCGAATAACAAGAAGAGGTCGCCGGACTCACCATATCATGAAAGAGGTCGCTGGAGAAGATGGAAGGGGTATAATAGTCATAAAATTTCAATTCCATAGAACTCATATCAGTTCCTAAAGGGGACCATAGAACCCATGGAACCCATTTTTCACTTCCATGGAAGTGGGTGAAAGTGGGTTCACACAAACCAAACAGTACAATTCTTCACTTCCTACCTCAATTTCAGTTCCATGCCTTCATTTCCAATGTACCAAACGTAGCATAAGGGAAATCACGGGGGAGAAAAGAGTTTACAAATTTCGAGAATAATTTACGAAATCCAAGAAGGATTTATGGATTTGAAGATGATTTTTATGGATTTTGATATGGTTTTTACGAATTTCAAAATGGTTTATCTTGACTTGCGTGCACAGTTGGGAATAAGGAATTCCCAAACAAGCATAATAATTAATTTCAATCAGTCGTCAAAACATCTTATCTGGTTGTTCAATGTAACGTGATTACCTCGTAATGATGTTACATGAACAAACTATAATTGTATTTGTTGGGATTAGAACGTACATGTAGCAGAATTTAAACTTTTTTAATCCCAAATTCGGATCTGTCAAAGGCGTTTAGATTAAAGAGATAGAGCCGTACCTTTTGCGTTTTGAATCTGTTTATTGTGTTTGGATCTCTTCAGGTTCCACGACCTTTTGCGTTATTGATTCCGATCACGAGGAGCCAACATTTCTTTGATCACCTCCCTCTACTAATATCCACGCGAACATTTCCAACAATCGCAGCGTGCTAGCGTCTCTCATATCTCACTTTCTCTCTATAATTTCTGGTGACTCATGGTCAGATTCAAATTTCTTATCCATCTCTTGCTCATGAGTCCTAATATTTGTAGAACTTATGGAGAGCCTCTAGAATCTGAGATTAATCTTTTAATTAATCTTTAAAATTTGAATTCAAATCAGAAAAGATATTCAAGATTAATCTTTATTAATCTTGAAATTCAAAAGATATTCAAGATTAATCTTTATTAATCTTGAAATTCGAAATTTGGAATTCAAAATGTGAAATTCGAATTTTACAGTTCTAATTTGAATTAATCTGATCTGATCAAATCATATCCATATAATTAATCGAAATAGTGAGCCAACGAATTTAATTTATCTTTATAAATTAAATCTGAATATTAATGTTAGTTATTTAATTTATCAAATAAATTAAATATTAACATAATATTATTATCATTTCGAATTCATATGTATATATATAAAATTCGAATAAACCCTAGAATTAAAAGCTCTTATTGGGCTATTCTTGCGTGCGACCCTGTAGGCCCATATGAAGTTGGCAGTGGGCTAAACTCAACATTAGCCCACAAGTCGCAAGCGGTCTCTAGCAAGACATTACGACTGTCCAAATCATATGGGAATCGTTAACACAGCGCAACCTTTTATTCAATCACATCACGTCTTTTTTGTCACACGATATCTCGATCAAGGATAAGGCATGAATGACGTCATCCTCCTATTTCTGACCATTACTTTCTCAATCCTTGAGTAGTCTGATCAAAGAGACGAAAACTCATTTTCATTATAGTATGGCCATACATTTCTCAGACTCACTCATCGATGTGCCCAGTAATATCTCTCAACTAATGCGAGGGATAAATCCCATCTTGATCACTCACATTCCTCCGCATGAAAGACCTCTAAGCCCGATTATAACCTTTATCATCATCCGGTCAAAGGTGACTTTTGACTAGGTCAAAACTTAGTGACTCTCATGCAGGAATCCATAATGATCTCAGGTTAAAAGGGCATTGTGACGTGATTACATATGAGAGAAGCTAATGACTTAATCCATACAGTTTTCTCCTAGCGGGTCAGTCCTGCACCTTGTACTCTTACAAGTGCCTATGACTTTGACAAGTATCTCCATACCTCGTCAAAGTCATACTGGTCTTACTTTTCTATGTTCCCGCATAGACAACCAACCAGGGACATTTAAGACAATATTCATAATTTATCTATAGATGTAATTATCATAATAAACATGCGAAACATGTGATAATTAAATGGAGAAAATACATTAAAATAAATAATGTCTAAGGTATAATGATTAGCCTCATAGGTACAATTTCCAACAGTATTATGTATCCTAACCAAGAATTGCTTTTATATTCGTTTTATGCTCCTCCGTAAGTGACGTGGGGAACAAAACCTCTAAAGTTACGTAAAGGTCTCCTTTCTTTGTGCTCATACGTAACGGCATGCCCTCTCCTCTGAACTTCCTCACTTCCTTTGGGTTCGTGATTTTCTGGGTGGTCAAAGCAAGTCTGTCAGATGTGTGCTATATATTATTATTCCTTTCTTAAACCAATTGACAAACGGAATGCACATCACCTTTGAGCTGATGTCCACCAGATGCTCGTCCAGGTGTTTAATTGTCTTCTCAAAACCTACAAGAGCTTGAACCTCGAGGAAATAAACCCCATTAGGTATTAACTTTGAGGTTCCAAGTTCAAATGCTGATGAACCCATAAACACACACACACACACACAAAGAAAAATATTATCTCACCAGATGGGGTCAGACAATACACACACACACATATCTTGAAAGTGCATTCCCATTCCAGCACCGCCACCTCGGCCTCCACAGGCAGCATGCTGTTTCAAGCCCTCTTCACCGTACCTATCATAAATACTTCTCATCTTGCTATCCGACAGTATTTCATACGCTAATGCATTAACAGTCAGCGAATAAACAATTAGAGCCAAAACATGAACATATTCAATTCCAATACGAATCAACCAATCCATATATATATACCATTGTTGATCTCAGCAAATCTCTTATTAGCTTCTTCGTTGCCCTGATTCTTATCGGGATGATACTTCAACACCAGTTTCCTGTACACCCTCTTTATTTGCTCGTCGGACGCACCCTTCGACACTTGAAGTATATCATAATAGCTCTTTCTGCAACCGGCCAAATGTAAGCAAAGGTGAAATGTCAAATGTAAGCACTGTTTAGAGAATAGCACAAAACACATAAAAGGAACAGAAACTTTTCTCTTCCATACACCATGAATGTTAAGAGAGGTGTAGATGGAGCGAGAGAGTTAGATATCTCGAAACGCAATTTAATGCCCTGGAACAAGATCTCGGTTCAAACTTCAAAGTCAGCATCAAAGCTCAGAATTAGGTATTTCAAAGGGAAATCAAATGAAGAAAGCCTTAGATGATTGAATCGAGCTCGAATCCTGTTCCTTACTCTCCTCTCTTGTTGTTTGGTTCTGGCTCAGAATCATTCTCTGCTAATTTTCCACCTTCCTAGACCGAAGGTGGTTCGGACGATCCTAGATGGCAATGGCAAACTCCCTCTGCAATGTGTTTTTTTTTGTAATATACCATGGGTATCCACCGCTGATAGCAGTGACTAATCCCATGATTGCCCGACTCTTTAATGGGTGGAACACCTGACCATGATTATTAAGGAGATACATGTCTAAGACAGGGTTCGAACCCCTGATCTTAGTTAAATTAGGATCAGTCCCGTACCACTAAACTAATCCACGGTTGCACCGTGTTTCGTTTCATGTAGAGCTGGACCAAATCTCGCAAGCGAATGGATGCTTGAAGCAATCATGCCATTGCACACGGATACTGCTTCTTTTCTTGATTTATATAAAAAAAATACCAAGTTGCATTCTCTCTCTGTGTTCTTGTTTTGTACGATATCTATACAGTTTTGTGGGCATCCCCTTGGCTCTTTCATGACTCATGAGGCCGGATAGGCCGAAAGCCCTGCAAGTTAAACTCGCCCAGAGTCCGTAACGTCAAAAACGTGAAACTGCACTTAATTTAGATCCATGACTTGATAATTCTATCTCGATTCATGATCCTTGGGTAATCTCGTAAGGTTATACCAATAATGTTGGTGATTAAATTATTTTTCCGTCTAGACACGCACATATAGGAAATATAGCACAGAAATAGACTTATTCTGTCTTCTGCTTTTTTTTTTTTTTGATTTTGAACCATGTGTTGGTTAAGTGCATGCACTGAGAGACCGAGAACAAGAGGGAAAATAAAGAAGAAAACCAAACCGGACGGCTCATAGTTTTTCAAGTGTGGTGCTTTTTAAAGATTTAATATTCTGTAATAATGTTGATTTCGAATATCTGAGTAATGTAGTAGTATGAAATGATCAGTATTAAATTTAGCAATTTTCTAGTAAAAAAGGAACTCATACAGACACAGTCGTCATATAAGTGCAAGCAATTACAAAATCGACTATATAGTTGGTAGTACGTGAAACAGCATCACATTCCCATCCTCAAATCTAAGTGTAATAAAAGGAAAGCAGATGAACGAATCAAGATTATAAATGAAGGCTTAAGTGAAGATTGGATTGGGGCGATCGAGGAAATTGGAGGAGGAGCATATATTTAGCATAATTAAGCACATGTATGTAGATGGAAAGAGTGTGATGAGTATGAACGTGGGAGATGGAAGCCCCGCACAGAGGCATCGACGGTGGATGAGCCACGAGGGTCTTGTTGAGACATAGCAAACGTGGCACAATGTGGCACCACATGTGTATATGCACAGCACATCACTACACCTATTCTCTGCGACCCCTACACCGTAGAAGCTCTATAAATTAAATGCCGTCATCACACACATACACACAGAGGATCCGGAGGAGGAAGAACATGGGAAGAGCACCCTGCTGTGAGAAAGTGGGGTTGAAAAAGGGAAGATGGAGTGCCCAGGAGGATGAAATATTGACCAAGTACATTCAGGCCAATGGCGAAGGCTCTTGGAGGTCTTTGCCCAAGAATGCTGGTACGCGCGCACATTATATACACACACACACACACACATATATATATGATCATTTTTTCTGTATGGTTCTGTCTATTCATTCTCATCATTTCGTGTTCTTCTCTATATCTCTCTTGATGTGTGTGTTGTTGAAAGGGCTGCTGAGGTGTGGCAAGAGTTGCAGGCTGAGATGGATCAACTACCTGAGATCTGACCTTAGGAGGGGCAACATTTCTGCTCAAGAGGAAGACCTCATTATTCAACTCCATTCTTCTCTGGGCAACAGGTCCTTACTTGGCTTATTACTCACTACTTATCCTATCTCACACACACACTAGTCTCTTTATATTCTATTTAATAAAATTGGACTTGTTGGACATTCCGTTGAAAAAGTGAAAAGCCATTTCTACTGTATTTTTCATAGAACAAGATAATCTTCTTCATGTGTTTACATCGGCTTACGTAAAAGCACTTCTTGACCGGGGTCATTAACAAATGAGAACGCTAGGTTAAAAGAATGATTTGAAGTGCATTAATGATTGGTGCTTTTATTTACTTAAATAAAAAAGTGGTTGAGCCGAAATTGTTGGCGAGGATAATAGCTCCTTCAAGGTGTGAAAAGTGTAAGAACATTTCGTTGTCAAAATCTGTGGCACGAAATAATATCTTACTTAACACGAAGAGCCCAGGGTGAATGTAACAAGAACTCGCGGGCCGTGCCCATGAAAAAGGAAGAAAATTAGGGCTTTCGCAGAGTTCTTGAACTGAGTGAAAAAATTATTTTAAACGACTCGTGTAGAAAAGCTTAGAAGATTCATGTGAATTTGATTATATCCAACCACGATACGAGCATGAGTAACTACGCGTTAACAAAAGGAGCCACAGAGAGAGAGAGAGAGAGAGTCTTTTTGGAGCTGGAATACGAACTCATCAAATACTACTGCTAAATTGCAGGTGGTCCCAGATAGCGAGCCACTTGCCAGGAAGAACAGACAACGAAATTAAAAACTACTGGAATTCTCACTTGAGCAGGAAAATATACGCCTTCAGGAGGCCGGCCAGTGCAGATCAGACCATGGATACAGTCACGGCCAACGCAGACAATAATATTACAGCAACCAAGCGCAAGGGTGGCAGAACCAGCGGTTGGGCCATGAAGAAGGGCAGGAAAAGCAACGTCCAGCGAGTGGCTACGGCGGAGAAAACGAATGATCAAAACAGTGTGGCGGCAGCAGTTCCAGTGCCAGCCACCCCATCACTAGAGAACGAAGGCTTGTCCATTACAACAAGTGATGACATAGACTTCGAGGATTTCATGGTTCTGGAAGGTGACAAAAATACAGAAGACGACAAAGTAGAGAGATCGGAAGAAGAAGCGGGTAAGGCAGGTAATAACAGCGGAGAAAGCGGAGATGGTTCGTTGACGTCTGGTGGAGAGAGAGAAACAATAACAGAGACGACGAGGATACAAGAGGCTCATCTGCAAGGCAATGATGACGGTGACGGGGAGTTCTGTCTTAATGACATGGTGGACACCTGGTTGCTGGAAGACGACGGAGGTGGGGTTTCCAGTTTAACTGAGGAGAGGGAAATAAATGATGAGGTGTCGTGTTTTGGTTCCAAAAAGGGATCAGGAGATCAGCCAGAATGTACTAATACCAATAGTCAAGACTTATATTCTTCCTCTCCCATGCCTTCCCTGTTTGAATACGAATTCTGGCGTAACTGGGACCTTGGTGTGGACGACCGGTTCGTGAATCATAACGAGTCGCAGACATGGGACGACGTCGACAAACAAAATATCTCTTCTTGGCTCTGGGAGGACGATGATATATTGTCAGGTTACTCAGCAGATTGATCGTCAGAAACAGAACCCGAAGCTGATGCCTTCGATTCTTTCTTGAGCTACGTACGTATATGTTCCACGTGGGATTCCGTAAAAGGAGAGCTCTTGCTTTGGAGGTTTAATTAATGGTGACCATAACTTTTCTTGGGGCGTTAATCAGGGTGATTTGACTTTGATTAGCTTTCAATTAATTACTATATAGTTGTACTTTCCACCTCTGGCATGCATGGACGGAGGAGGTGGTTGTGCGGTGGCGAGTGCCTATCGTGAATAGTACTTACTGCCCCGGAACTTTATGAGGCTCCGTACGTGAGTGCTTAATTAGACTGCCCTACATGCTCGGAAGAATGGAGATGAGATTGATCGATGACCAGGACAAATGCAGAATTAATTGTATCGTCTCAAGTTAATACGTGTCTCCTTTTTTTTTTTTGGTGACAACGTGTCTCCTTTTTGGTTTACAGCATAATCACCCCAATTAGAGAAATGAATGCAGATGTCTCTTTCATTCGAGATGTGAAAAGATTGTGAATGAAGATGTGGAATCGTGCGTCCATTCTAAAACGCAAAGAAAGAAGGCGAAAATGTGTCAAGTTGATACCCAGATTAACTGGTGACTGCCATTACGAATACGTAGGAAGCTACACATTGATCTTTATGGATGTTTGTGTAAGCTTTTTTAACCATCTAAAAGTACATTCAACAATATTTTTTCCCTCTCCCCATAACGCATTCTAGATGTTGAATACATTTTGGCAAAGGCAGTTGCCAAACACCCATTCTCTTTTCAAACATTCTCTTTTCAAAATGTATTCCTATTTCGGAAATGCATCTTTGACCTCTAAAATCATTTGATAAATAATGGTCAGATGCCCTTAGGCGTGGCATTTGAATTCACCCCATTATTTGATCCGTTTGGAAACGTAGTGGAGAAGTGCTTTTACTATTTATAAGATAAATGTGTGAAGGAGATTATCTTATTTTACAGAAAAATACTGTTGAACACGCGTTTACAAACCGGGCCAATGGTAGCGGTGGGGAGGGAGACTAATGGCAGTGGGATTGGCATGCCTCTGGTTGGTGAACGCAGTGATGTGTGAGAGGGTCAGCATCAACTACGCGACAAGCCCAGCCCTCCACCGCAATTACAATGCCCTCCTCCTTCTTGTTCACTCATCAGCATTAATTAACTGCCACCCTTCCCCCAAACACACGCCTCCACATATGCCCTCCCTTCACCTCCAAACTCTTTCACATTTCCTATCTTTAATATAAAAATTGATTGATTTCTTAGAAAGAGAAAAAAAAAAGTTAGATCAATTACTCAAAACATTTACCCAAAACATTTTCTTTCAATCTTATGAACTGGACTCAGAGGCGTACGAGGCTTATAATATTTTTATATCTCCCTGTATGAATCATTTTTCCAACGATTCATCCCCTGCGGCTGCGATACGAGTATTTCTCACAAAGGACGCCTGCTACCTCATAGCCCTTTTCTTTATTCTATCTTTGAATCAAACACCTGCGCTTTCAAATGTAAGGTGCAGTTGAATTACGAGAATCACTTCCTATAAACAACATGCTCCT
>JANTPZ010007792.1:0-11186 GCA_025593235.1 Vachellia pachyceras | reverse complement strand
TAATTCTTTAAATAGTAATAATAGTTATTGTTAACCCGATAATATTGAATAATATCAAAACAATACGTATTCAAAAGTTTTGTTCAAATATCTTAATTTGTAATTAATAGACTCATATTTTCAAATTTTTAAATAAAAATATGTACATTTCATTTTTCAGCTAATTCTTTAAATTTATAGTTACTTTTTCAGCAACCCCCGATTGAATACATTTTTTTCTAGAATTGAAGGGTCACTTCTCCTTTTAATAATTGTATCTAATTCATTTTCACACATATAGTAATCCATGAAATAAGGTGTTTATTACATCAGTGGCACGGCCGAAACCAATAATTTATTATAAAAATTAATAATTTTTAAGAAATAGTAATTTAATAATTATAAAACTAATTATATTTTGTCATTAAAGGTAATGATATAATTAATGAGAATCTTTTTCTTTTTTGGAAAGTCATGTTGAGCATTTTGATATATGTTAGTAAGTAATTTTCATAAGCTTTCATGTGGATTATTGAATTATTCTAATTATGTTGTGTACTCCAAGTTATGAGTGTTTTTAATTTGTATTTTAGATATATATATATATATATATATGCTATTTGATCCCACCAATGGACCAAGAATGAATTGAGCATTAAAAGTCATTTTTTAATGAGAATTACTATGATATTTTAAAGAAAGAATGTCATAATAAAAAACTCTTAATATAATAGATGCATGGATTTATTGTTTTTCCTGTATTTGAACATGTCATTACATGATATTTAATTATTATAATTTTTTATGATTACATTTTTTTAGATTTGATATTTGATCATACCAATGGACCAAGAATGAATTGAGCATGAAAATTCATTTTTTAATGAGATTTTTGTGTTAGCGTTGGAAAAATACGTTTGAGCAAGTCGAAATACAACTTTTTCATGTACTTATCTCGTAGACTGTAAATCAAGTTGAAAATGTAACTTTTACCACTAATTTAAATAGGTATAAGGTTTCAAAGAAGGGATGTAATAGTAAAACTCCTAATAATATAGCCACACAAATGTATTGTCATTTCATGTTTCGAACTTATCATTACATGCTACTTAATTGTTGTAATTACATTTTTTTCTTTGAGACGTAACAGTAATCTCCTCTTTTTTTATTGGACAGGGGATTCATTGGAAGTGATTATTAATTATAAGTCTTATTATATTGTAATATTTTCTCTTTTTCATTGCCAAAGATATAACATAAATGTTGAACTGAAGAGATATTCAAAGAGGCAGTCTAAATCCCGCTGTAATCATAGGTTCAAAGAACTTCAAATATAAATAAACCATTTTAATAATTGAGGTCAATTAAATAAGAAAATTTATGGCTTTTTTTTCCTTTTGAGAAGGATATTATTTAGGGTGTTTGGCAAAGCTTATCAACACCCCAAAAGTAAGTTCAACAGTATTTTTCCGCAAATAGAATTAGTAAATAGTGACTTTAATCAAAACCCAAGTTTTTAATCAAAACCCAAGTTGTTATGGAAACATATGGCAGCAAAATATTAATTGTTTCTTAACTTTTTTATATTCATTTTAAATGAGATAGTCATTTGTTAATTCAAAATTACTTGATATCTTATAATATGATGAATCAAAATTTGAATTTTCATTGGTAGGGATCCTTACATTTAGTGTATAACAGTATTTTGAATAATATTGCATCTAATAGAAAAATATATGTATTTGATCAAAAAAATTATATGAAACAATGGACAAATGTCATTTAAAATATTATATTATGTTTATAATTTATGTCCTGCTCGCTTTCAAATGTTATTTATTCTAATATTATCTATAAAAAAAGTTAGCTATTCAAACTTTTCTTGGGACTAATCGAGTCATTTTCATTTCTATATTCATACACACAAACACCCACATGTATGCTTGTTTATATTCGCATGAAGATTATGCATTTCTTCATTAAAATAAGTATAAATTAAACATAAAATGGTTGCTGTACAATTTTAGTAATGAAAATCTCAGCGATGACAAACGTTATTTAAAATATTTTATATTTAACAAAGTTATTAAAATTGCACAATTCCTTAAAAATGTATATACTTTTGTACCTTTCAAAACTTAGATCTCGTTCAGAATGGTTTTGATTTTTAAATTTGAAAATTCTTAAAAACTGAAACTAGTTTTTATTTAGATTTTGGTTTTAGGTTTTTTTGTTTTTAATTTTAAAAATGTGTTGTGAATTAGAAATAAGTAAGGTTGATCAAGTCAACTATTCTACATCAAATGATAAAAAAATAATTAAAAATAAAATAAAATAATTATAAAAAATAAAAATATAAAAACTAACATTAACTAAAGTTTAAAAATATAATAAATAATAAAATATTATGGTAATATAAAAATAACTACAATAACAATAAATATAATAGTAAACAATCCGCCATTCATTTGTTTTCTATTCTATTAAGCAAAAATTACACATGCAATAGTAATAATATATATTTGCTTTCATTATTCCCTAAAAGAGAAAAATACAAAAGTGTACACATTTCAAAATGTCTTAATAAATTTTATCATAATATAATTACGGTGCTACGTTAGCTACATTTCATAATCGTTGAGCTAATCGATCTCGAAATACGTACACCCATTTGATGAATATCTCTTGCAGTTATTTGTGATCTCACATATTCCTTTATGGCACAATTTCCTGCCTTATCATACTGTTATATATATTGTCTCTTTTTCATGGCCGAAGATATAGCATTCATGTTGAACTGGAGAGATATTCAAAGAGGCATTCTAAATCCCGTTGTAATAATAGGTTTAAAGAACTTCAAATATAAATAAACCATTTTATTTATGCATGAAGATTACGCATTCCTTCATTAAAATTAGTATAAATTAAATATAAAGAATTAATTTACAATTTTAGTGATTAAGTTTTTCACCGATGACAAATGTTATTATATTATTTGAATTATTATATTATATTTAAATGAGTTGTTAAAATTGCACAGTTCTTTTAAAAAATGTATATATTTGTATACCTTTCAAAATTTACATAATTGTACCAAACATTTTTGGTAAAAGACTTCGTTGCACCTTAAGCTTTGAATAAATCATATACAAACCAATTGCCCCTCCCAAATATTGTACTATGAATTGTATAAGGCCTTATGTAGTGATTTTTGCATCGTGATCAACACAAGTTCAATTTAACAATGTCCTCTAAAGCACTTTCTAGTGCTCCTTTTTGGAGTGGTATTTTTTTATCACTTTAAGCTTTGCAGATTATTCCCAGACTCAAACTTATAATTTTCCATTTCAAAACTCACAAGCTAAGAATATGTCACAATGTTCACCAGTTACACCAAAGAATGCGGTCAGTACAGCCAAAACTACACCCGTAACCCAAGTCAATTCGTGAGGTTTTTTAAAACCACCGGTCAGATACACACGAAATACGTGCAGGATCATCATTAGGACCATCATACTTGTCGACCATCGATGAACTGATCGGATTAACCAACAAAAGTTAGCTTCAGTCATTATATATTGAACAGAAGCAAAAGCCTCAGTAATGGTCGGACGATAGTGAAAAGCCATAGCAAACCCCATCACTACTTAGACTAAAAAACAAGTGTAATTTCCCTTAAACAATAAAATATGTTGATATGAGGAGGAACATATTTACTAGTTATATCATCTGCAATCGCCTGTCACCTTCATATACACTTCCTAGAATCCAATCATCCATTGACATTCCAGCATCAGCTTCGTACATTGAAAATTCACAGGCTGAGAAAATAACGCCATACAGTTGCCACCGCGATCCTCCACCCGACAAGAATGACCCGATATTACCATCTGATGACAACCGCCGCCGCCGCCGCCATATTAATTATGCAATATTGCACTGATATGTTGAAATTCCAAAGACTGAAGAGCAATCTCGTCACAAATCCAAAACATGAGAAACTGTCAATTCATGATCTAGTTAAAAAAAAAAGTCACTTATTTATAGGCCACACTGTTAAAAACCAACTGCTTACGCATCACCATATGGAGAAACCGCCAAGCTGTACTTCCCCCTCACTTACAAGAACGAGAGAATATGAAGATATTATTTGTATTTTGGTATTGTGAAAATAATGAATTCAATCATTTCTCCACAATTTCACTCTAGTGTTTAATTTGGTCATTTCTGTTTTACGTCTGTCTTCTTGTTTAGTATGCATATATGGCCTATACGATTGGGATCCATTCGCAGAATTACGACATTGATGATATATAATAAAATTTTCGATTTTTGGCCTACTCACCCTTGTATTTATTAGTATATTTATTAGCTATAACATATAGCATCCTTCAAGCTTGAATTACCTTCGTATCTATAGAAAAGCTATAACTTATAGTATAAAAAGACAAAACTTAAATCAAGTTATTTATATTCATTAAGTCGAGTTCTCTGGTCACATTTGTTATATTGCTATTTTAGTTGTCAAAATTTACCTATGAACTTAAACTAATGAATATAAGCAACTTGACTTAACATTTTTGTAAGTCAATATTGTAATTAATGGGCTCGTTTGGAAAAGTGGTAGAGAAGTATTTTTATGCAAGCCGATGCAAATATGTGAAGGAGATTATCTCATTTTACGGAAAAACACTGTTAAACATGCTTTTGGGCTCCTCAGAAACTTTGCCAAATGGAGCCAATATTTAGGTGTATCTATTGATCACTGACTGAGTTACTATCATATAATGAGGAATGACCTAAAGTGTTCTATGGTGATTTTTTCAATTATTTTGTATCTGAGAAAATGAAATCCCATATCAATCACCCAATTCCACATTTCAGGCAATGGAAAATTAGAAAATAAAGTACAAATGAAGTCTTATATTCAAGAGCGAAAAGAAAAGTTACACTAAGGTATTCCTTTTAACTAATATGCAATGGTAATTAACTTTTAACACAATACAGATTAGCCCATCATCAACCAGGCCTCAATAAAATATACAAATATAAATGAGTTGAAAATTTTTATTCAGATATAGATGAAAATAATCTCAGTTAGTAAGCAGTACCTGAATTTATATACCAATAGGCTATCAGCCAAAAGACGCACACATATATGCATTTATATTTTCGTAAAGAGGAAGAGATACATTCTTCACTAGAATAATTTAGATATACAATAAGTCGGTGTGTGTATAGGAAAATCAAGATAAAATTGAGATGTGATGAATATACAAATATGTTAAAACAAACAACAAATGTTATTTGAAATATTATATTATATTTCGAATTTCAGCTGCTTTGATCTCTTTCAAATATTGTATACTATAATGACCTATGAAAGAAAACTAGCTTTTTATTCTTGTTTTGGGACCAATCGAGTCATTTTCATCTAACAAGTCCCAGCTGGAAAGCACCATATATATATATATATATCCATAAACTAATCTGTCCAAAACACACAGTAAGTATACTTATATTTGCATGAAGAGTGAGATATGTATTTCTTCAATAAAATAAGTTATAAAAGTTGAATATGTGTGTGTCAGTGTGTAATATATATATATATATATTAAATATCTATGTCAATGATTAATCTTGCAAATAGTAAAACCAAATTAAGAAAAATACGGGTTACGAAAAGTTGAAGAAATTTTTTGCATTTAGATATTACTTTCTCATTTAATTTTTTGGATCCTTGGTTTTTAATATTTTCAGTACTAATCTTCTATATTGTTGATGATGTTGAGTTTTACCGGGAAAAATGCTTTAGGATTCTATATGCACTTTCACGTAATATACTTTTTAGGGAGTTAACGGTGGTGTGAAATTGCTCTTGAAAAAATATTTTAAAGATAGTATTATTACTTATAAAAATATTTTAAGGATAAAATTACATCATATAATACTTTAAGGTATTAGATGCATTTAGAGAAACTATTTCACGGTATTGGATGAATCTTAATGCTAAGAAAAAATAGGTGTTACAAAAAGTTGAAGAAAACATAAGAGGGATTTCAAAATGTTCATATTCATGCATGTAGTCAAGGAATATACACTGAGTACACTTGCTACCCTGTACTTCAATTTTTATTGCTTAAGTAGCATTCAATGGTTAGGAGAATCTTAAAATAATTTTTTATGATGATGATTTAAAGAACTTTTACCAATAGCCCCATGCATAAGAAAAATACTTTAACGTAAAAAATTACATCAAAAGTTGTTCTAGAGTGTAACTATTGCTGCAAAAATACTTTAGGATGTTGGATGCATAAAAAAATTGTTTTAGAATATAGAATGATATTGAAAAAAAAAAATGTGAGTGCTGGATGTGTACAAAAAATGGTTCCCTCTTAAGTAACATTCTCTCACATATAGTTGTCCTTTTTACGAAAAGTTATGTTCGTCTAAAAATTTATTGCATTTTTTCATTTTTAACCTCATTTAATTATATTTATATCTCATATCTTTTTTCCACTCATTCTCCTTCATTTCTTTCCCCACTTGTTCTCTGCACAAATAAGAATATACTTGTTTTGGGTAATTTAGAAGCTGTTGCTTATAAAAAGATCTGAGTGTTAATGGAAAAATAGTCCATTCTACTACTAAAGCTAATTAACCATTTTTTTAATCAATATTTTATTCATTAAATGTACATTCATATGCGATTGCAAAAAATGTCCACACCAATTGCTCACCCCTAGTTGTACTATAAATTATACTGGAACGTAGCCCACACTCTGAGATCACACAAGTTCAATTACTCAACAATATCATGTCCACTTTTAAACCCTTTCTATGGTTCCTTTTTGGAGTGGTGTTTCTCATCACTTCAAGCTTCGCAGAGGATTTCAATTATCAGCCTCACACCTCTAAGTCTGCAACGGTTGATGAAAAATCACATGCCAATAAAATCTCAGGGCCTCTTGATCCACCCGATGATGGACCTCCAATTTGTGATTCTTCTGTTGAAAATTCAAGAGCTGATGAGGATTTGAAAAATCATCAGCCTCCCACTTATTATAAGCCTGTAGCTGAAAAATCACAAGCTGATGAAATCTCATCACCTTTCGAATCATCTGTTAAAAAAATTTCATCACTACGATTCCAAGGTGATTACGGCAGCGGCGGCTACGACGGCGATGAGGATGGCAGCATTGACGACGGGCATGTTCCACCTCCAATACCCATTGATGGGTAGGCAAAGTTGGACTTGTCATCTGTTAAAAATCCAAATCACAATCCAAAGAAGCATGAGGAACCACCTATTCATGATCTAGTTTTAAAAAAAAAAAAAACACTTTATAAATTACAAGCCCAGCGTTTAAGGCCTCGCGTGGAGAAACCGCAGAGCCATATCTATCAGTCTCCCCATCTACATAAACAAGAGGGTATATAATAAAGATTTTATTTATATTTTGGCATTATGTTATAAAAATAAGAGAGGATATATATAGGATCTCTCAGCAATTCGCCTTTTAAGTGTTTGGCTGTTTTTGTTTTACGTTGGCTTTCTTGTGTAGTATATATGCATATATATGCATGGCTAATAAAACTGAGTATCATATAATGTTATGTATATTTTACTACTCTTTTAGTACTTAACGTATGATCTAATTAGGGAGTTTATATAGATTCTAAATTTAGGATTCAGTTTTAATTTTTATCATGTTTTTCTCAAATTAATTCTATTGATACTTCTTTAATAATAATCAAGTAAGAGAGGAATGAATGGAATTAAGGAAGATGATTATGATGTTTTAGAAAAATAACATATAATATTAACTAACTTAGTTAACATATTTAATCTTATCGTCAAATAGATTCTACGTTTAGGATCAGGTTAATATTACAGAAGGGAAAGATATTAGGTGAAATTGCTTATTTCCGTTATGTCAAGTTCTCCGATTACATTTATTATTTTTCTATATATATATTATTAATTGTTCAAATGCGTATGTAAATACTTGTAAATTTTAATATGAGCTATCATAATGTAAATTATTATTTGTAAATTTTTATATAAATTCTCGTTATTTGACTATTGTTATTAAAATGCATACGTGTATTTATAAATTCACTTATAAATTTGATACAATTATGGATATAAACAACTGGAAATAAATTTTGCTTTTATAAAAATAAGAGAGCATTCATCTACAATTTGTTTTTCAATAAATCTATTATCAGCGTTGTGAATAATATTCAGGTATTCATCGACCAAAGACTGAGTTACCCGAGGAATGGCCCAAAATATTTATGGGAAAGTATTGAGTTCGTACATATGTGGGAAAGTATTGATTAATTAAATGTCATATCAAAAGCTGGACTAGATTATCTTTAACAGGAGGGTATTAATGCTTATAACAAAATCTCCTCTTTACTTTCTGTTTTTCATTGCCCGAGAAATGGAAGTGGGTAATTGATATGAAATTTCATTGGCTAATGAATGCTGTTGAATTGTTCAAATGCTCGAGTTTACACTTTTATCAAATATCTAATAAAATTTAAGAGATGTAATTAGGATTTTTTAAATATTTTTAAAAAATCATAATATCCATTGTTATTAAAAAATTGAAGGTACGTGCGCGCTAATATTTTTTAATTACAAATTCTCTTCACTATAGTGTCAAAATCTATGCCTCCTTGGATTATTATCAACTTCTAATTTTGTGTTGACTTTTAAGAATATTAAGAGTATATTTTGATAATTGCTCCTTTAACCATAACTTATGAATTGGTATTTTGTTATGAATTTTTGCCCAAAAAAATTGCTATGAAAGGTTCATATAAAAATTTTGTTTTGAATAATAATTTGTAGGTTGCTATTTTGTTTTTGAATTTATTTCTATTTTATTCTGAATTTTCTTACTATTTTATTGAATTTTTATTTATTTTGTTATTTTTAATATACAAGCGAGCAACAAAAGCATAGGATCATTTAGTAATTATTATGGTGAAGAATAATTATCTTGTGTGAACTTTCTAAGAAAATTAACAAAAATAAAGGGAAGACATGGAACAAGGAGGAAAGATCTTATCAAAAAAAATAGTAAAGAGAAACAAGGTTAGGCCAAAAAAGAGAAAAAAAGGTCCTTCACCAAAAAAAAAGAGAGAAAAAGGAAAATGGTATATATATATATATATGTAAAATTACAAATTTAAAGAATACTAAATAAGAACTTTAGGCCTTATCATGGACTTGATAAAAGTATATGCTTAAATTAAAATTTGTGTATTTCAACTAGATTTATTTGAGATTTTCCCTTAATACTTTCCCATATACAAAATAATTGAAAAGAAGAAAGCATCATAAAATATTTTGGGCCAATCCTCACAATAGGAGTAACTCAGTCCATCATCAAAAGATACCTAAATATTATTAAGGGAAAATAATAATAAAATAACTTGGAAAATATAAAATTACACAAAGATGTGAGAAAATTGAATAATGACAACAACATCGGACACCTAAAATTGAGATTTTGAAATTTTAGCAAAAAGTTCAAAATATCCATTTCTTTCTTTTTATTTCAAAAAAGGTCCACCACCCGACGTCGGCATCTCACTACCAGAAAAATGTTATTTAGCGACAGAAAATCCGTCGTTAAATGGTTATTTTCCGTCACTAAAATGAGGGTCGCTAATATTTTCCGTCGCTAAATAAAAATTTTCTGATGGAAAATAGCTATTTAGTGATGGATTCTTCGTCGCTAAATGACATTTTTCTGGTAGCGTCTTTAATTTCCATCGGCAAAGCTTCGGCTAGTTGGTTGCCATTGTCGCTGGAGCTTCGGCTGCCAACAGGAGGAATTTATTGGGCAAAGGGGTGAAGGTGGGACTTAATCCCACCACTGCTTGCAAGCCGAAAACATTGGCTACCAATAACTTTCAATATATAATGCATTACATAAGTTAACTCCTTAGTTTTGACTCAACTCATTCACAGGATTGTTATATTGTCATTCTCTACATTTCATTAGCTATTAAAAACTTTCTTTTATTAAGTAATAAAGCCACACTTTTCAATTATTCACACATTTTGCATAGCTATTCTCTACATCTCATTAGTTATTAATGTCTTTCATTTACCAAGCTAATCAAAACCACACTGTTTTCATGTCATTCACAACTTTGGCAAAGCTATTCCCTACATTTCATTAGTTATTAACAACTTTCGTTTATTAAATAACAAAGTCACACTTATTTAAAATTTATTTTTTGGGTCAATTCTTTAATTAAACAAGATTTGTTTATGAAATATTTTTGTAAATGCGTAGTTGATTCATATTTAAAATCAGTGAAGTATTTAGTGACGGGATTGTCAAATCCATATAATTGTCCATTTAGCGAAGTAATTATCAAATTTAATGGTGGAATATAACCCATTTAATGAAGGAATTGTCAAATTTAGCGACAGAATATAACCTATTTAGTGATGGAATTGTCAAATTTAACAATAGAATATAACTCATTTAGCGATGGAATTGTCAGATTTAGTGACGGAATATAACCCATTTAGCGACGGAATTGTCAAATTCTTTAATTTCCTCGCTAATAGCGACGGATTTCCCTCGCTAAATTCGTCACTAATTAGAGAGGGAAAACATCAGTCGCTAAAAAAACTGTCGCTAAATTTAGTGACCTTCGTTTTAGCGACGGACGTTTTCCGTCACTAAATTTATTTTTTTCATCGCTAAATCTGATTAAATCTGATTTTTCTGGTAGTGTAGGTTATTAACACCTTTTGCATAGCTATTCCCTATATTTAGTTAGCTATTAACAACTTTTATTTAACAAGTAACAAAGTCAAACGTTCAGGTTATTCACAGCTTTTACATATCTATTCCTAAAATTATGTATTAGCCATTAACAACTTTGGTTTTCCAATTAATAAAGCCATGCTTTCAGATCATTCGTAAGTTTTCTATACCCATATCCCTACATTTCATTAGTTATCAACAACTTTTGTTCACTATGTGTGAATGAAATGAAAGTGTAGCTTTGTTACCTGGTAAGCAAAAGTTGTTAATTGCTAATGAAATTTAAGATATAGCTATGCAAAAGTTGAAAATTAGCTAACATTGTGGCTTTGTTACATGGTAAAAGAAAGGTATTCATAGCTAATGAGAAATATAAGAAATAACAATATAAAAACCTGTGAA